>JAQGDG010000445.1:0-145078 GCA_029844215.1 Przewalskia tangutica | reverse complement strand
TTTACTCGCACCATTGACCAGCCGACTCGTAAGGCGTGCCCAAGTTTGCGCCGGACTGATGTCAGGGAGCAGGTTTTCAGCTTGTCGGGCAGTAGACCGCATTACCATTTCCGCCTCGTTTACTCTTCCGCAGGTCCGTGACGGTTATGTCGTGTATCAGACGCGCCGCATCGGCCGACGCTATGGTTGACGCAAAGATGGCAGTGGTTATAGCATACGATCCCGACACCAAGAAACACGCAGGAACTACCCCACCCATGATTTGGAGTCATGGCCGTGATTCACGCCAAGATCCGAGGCACTATTTGTACGGGTTCACGTGGATATTTTTACGCACTACAAGAGCTCTCCAAGATATCTTCACCGTAGGAGCCGAACTTACGGCTGAGACGGTGGTTAGAGTTGCTTAAGGATTACGATGTTGATATCTGCACTACCGCGCAAGGCCAACGCCAGGCGTACGCCTAGTCGCAGGTCACGGGAGCCATCGACGTGCAGCCAGAGCAGGCGGACATGGTTCGTGATTTGCACCGCGAAGCGAGCCTCGGTGTCCGCTTGATTGATTCCGATAGCAGTGGGTTAGAGTTCGCGAGGCTGCCGTCTTCCATCGCCGGCGAGGCGAAGAGGCAAATACTCGAGGATCCAACTTTGATTCTGATATCGCGATACAGCCTCTTCGCGAGGCGCGGTCCTGAGGTAAAGACCACTGGTGCTAAGGTTCAGGCAGATTGTGTGTTCCAGATGTTTCAGACTTGGCAAGAGTTCTGGGGAAGCACACAACAAGCATTTATCCATCCGGGTCGATCAAGATGTACCACGACCTTAGATTGCGGTATCAGCGGGACGGCTCAAGAGGACGCTGCGCAGTTCGAGCTCAACGCCCGTGGTGCCGCAGCGATGCAGAGCACCGCAGGCCCGTGGTTTGTTACGCATTTATCGAGATCCCGACCGAAGCCGAGGTAATCAATACGGACTTCATCACGTGATTACCGCACTCGCGAGACATGATTCTATATGGGTTATCGCCGACGTCGACGAAATCAGCCCACTTTCTTCCCGCCGTGACGACTTTTTCTACCGAGGATTATGCCGCATTTTACATCCGAGAGATCGCCGATCGCATGGAGTCCCTACTTCGATCATATCGCATGTATGAGCCCGCTTTACTGCTAACTTCTGAGGTCCTTCCGCAGGGCTTAGGACGCAGTGAGCTCGAGTATCGCATTTCATCCACGCATGCACGTTTTGACAGCAGAGCGCACTATCCGCACTTCAAAGATATGTCACGAGCCCGTGTTATTGACTTCATGGTAGTTGGGAGGATCATTTGCCTCTAGTTGAGTTCGCAGATAATAATAGCTACCACTCCAAAGATTCGACGGGCGCCTCATGAGACCTTGTACTTGATGAAGTGCAGATCGCCTATAAAGTTGGTTCGACGCGGGCGAGGTGCAAAATGGGACCAGATTTGGTACGTAATAAAAGCAGTGCCGATAAGCGGCTTATCCGAGCGTTATCGATGTTCACTCGTAGTCGATGTGTCGATGCAGATCATCGTCGCGCGTGATCTTGAGTTCGAGGTTCATGATTGGGTTTTCCTAGCGTGCCACCCACGGCGGTGCGATGAGATTCGGGAAGAAGGGGAAACTCACCCAAGGTACATCACGCTTCGCATTGTCCGCAGTAGGCAAGGTTGCACGCAGTTCGACCGGACGTCCGGACCGGAGGCGGCAGATCCGGTTTTTCACGATCTACGCCGGCGAGACGATCGGATCCATCTGGTGCACCCGATTGACGCATGTCCAGTGACCGGCGGTTATCGGGATGAGGAGATTCCCAGCGATAATCGATCGCCGTGCCAAAGGCGCCCGCGACAAGGACGTGGCTTCCACAAAGTCTGTATGAACGAGCTCGCGAGAGACGACGGAAGTCGGCGAGGACACGAGGCGTAAGATCTCACCTATTTCCCACACCTCCGTAATTCACTTTCCTACTTGTAAATCTTCATTATCGCTTATGCCTAAGCATTGCTCGTGGGTCGTGCGTGGCATTTGCAAATCGCTTAAGCACGAAGAACCTTATCGATAATCGCTCAAGGAACATTCGACGCACGTTTGGGCGAGGAGAATGTTATACCGTGATTTTCGAGTATGTACGCCAGACGACGCATAAAAGTGTAGCCTTAAAAGTTTAGGCTCAGACGCTTTTGGGCACAACCCACACAAGGAATCGCTTTCCGACGAAACGCTTTACACGCACTCGCGTAGGTAAATTCCGCCATGTCATTTCTAATTTTGGCGGATTTTTCCGAGCGATTTTAACCCTTTTTTGACTAACGAGAGGGTGACACTTGTCACCTCGCTGACGCTGGCCTTTTGCCTCGACGATCGAGAGGCTTTGGGGCTAAAATACGGACCTTTGCTCATGGAGTGATTCGGCGAGTAGCAGGGCACTCGGGCAAATCTCGCCTCCACTTGCTTCCACTGGCTCGATTCGCCATCGTCACATGTCTTAGCCTATAAATACCCTCTCTTTGAAGACTTATTCATCACAAATTTCAAGTCTAAATCCTCCTTCCTCGCGAGCCATCGCCCCAAGCCTCACTCCCTTTGTGCCTCGCCGAATACCCCCTAGCTCCCAGTCAAACACTACCCCTCCCTTGGTAGAAAAGTTGTCTTCAGATTGTTATAATGCCCAAAATACCCTATCCCAAATCCTTAGTCCTTAGAGAAGTCATAAGAACTTCTAAGGTTTCTTGAGCTACCATGCTCAACTTGTGAGCTAAACCTTGCTCAAAGGCCGACTTTATCTAGGATATTATCGGGCTTACCGAGGTAAATAATCCTAACCTCTTTTGTTTTAGAGAATGACAATCGTAGAAGTATAAGAATAAGCATTAAATACTTAGAAGAATAATCGATCAGACTACAGATCAAGCCACAAGAGACTCATATAGCTCACCGCAGTGGTCATGCCCGACTTTCCGTAATCGTGAACCCTCTGCTTAGAATGACCTTCTGAGTAGTCTAGACTTTGATGTACGCCTGTGACTATTATAGTCGATTCTCTCACGACATATTCAACTTGGCGTGAGGTTTTCGCGGTATGTATGTGATTCTTCCTAAAGCATGATATTTTAAATATATATATAGTACTAGACGCATACGTGTTAATCGAATAATTCACGGCAATGTCTTTCGACTTAAGCTCGATTAATACTTACTTGAATGTCTTCATACTTAAGCTCCAATAATAAAGATCTTAAAAAGTCTTTCAAAAGAATTATAAATACGCTTTGAAAGAAGTTAAGAATAGTTGTTTTTAAACAAGAAGCTTAAGTGGTTATACTAGCTTTACGGAAGTTAAGTATAACTACTAAGCTTTATAAAAAGGAAAAGCTTTACGTGTTTAATAAAAGACTTGTATTGATTTCAAAGGTATAATAGGATGGTTTCAGTAGTAGACATATCAGGACCCTACGTGTTAGTTGTCTTGTAACGTTAGTGTAAAGAGGTCACTTTACTTACGCTTACGTTGTTTGAACTATAAGTTCGTTGTGTTAGTACTATATCACTTACCTCTCGAGATGATACCGGGTTAAGTCATCCGATGCGGGTAGACTCAGCGGTCTGGGCCATGATTCGAGAATACCTCACGCGTCCAGGGGCCTACGCGAGCTACGAGAGTCCGTGTTAGTATGCGGGTTATGCCTCACGCGGTCTATGCGCTACGCGACAACGAGTCCAGGACGACGCCGAGGAGTAGCCACTCGACGCGGGTTATACCTCACGCGCCCACGGAGTGGCCACGCGACTCGAGTCCGTGATTAGGCTTGCGTATCGACGACGCGGGCGGTGGCCCTGCTTTCGATCATTCGCAACCTAGACAAGACCTATTACGCTACCTATCGCGTTTTGTTCAGGATGTGGCACTATGCGCGGCTTCTCGGGTTGTTTCACACATATTTGTAAACCGTTTTAAAATGATATGTTTTCACTTAAGCACTTTGCAGCTGCATACTTAGTACCCGCAGATCGACTTCTCTGGGCCGCTCACGCCGCAGGTGGCAAGCAGTGCGATCCGCATCCTCAGTGATCTCAGCATCAGGTCGTGAGCTCCATTTTCCGGAGTTCTACTTTTTGCATGATCTCTCAGACAGATAGTTTTGTACAGCCAGGTATGGCGGGCCCCGCCCGCCATAGTTGTATATTTCAGAGGTCTGTAGTCGCGATGTACATGGTTTGATGTAAATCGCTAAACCTTGTTTATATATATATGTCGTAAAGGCGACGCTTGTTCACATAAATCGTGGTCTTATTTTATAAATCGTTTATGTCTTGTTTTATATTTCCGCCGACACTTCTGGATGACATTACTGTGCTCTGTAGGCACTGAAGCACGGGCCCCGAACGGGTCGTGACATATCCGATCCAGGTGAACCATCAGTTATCGAACCGCCAAGCGGCCCAAATTTATCTCGTCCGCCACAACCCGCCATTAATCGCCCACTTGTAACTCATCTCTCTCGCCTGCATCGGCGGATCGAGGCTCGTGTATCGTGGTCTCGCCGCCGCTTACTCGCAGCCTTCGCCGCTGCTCTTCGCCCAAGCGTTTTACGTGAGGCATAATCGTAAAACGGCACGCTGAGGGTCCAACTTACAATACAGCCTCTAAGGCACGATCTCGTAATGAGAAGAATGGAAACCAATCTAAATGTCCTATAGCCTCCTCGATTATAGATGGTGCATAACACACCGATAATCAAGACTTACTAGACACTGCTCAGTAGACACTTTCCGAGGACTAATCGCTCGATACCACTTTTGTCACGACTAACCCGCCCGGGATCGGGTGCCTTACCCCGCACCCTAGTGATACAACATCGAGAAAACCAGCGGAAATAAAAACTTAAATACGCAAAATAGATACGGATCAAGATGAAAGAAAACAGTCAACCAAATGGTTGCCTTTCAACATATATATATAAACATTTGAACAGCCATAACTTACAACCCCGCCTACAACAAAGGTTACATGCACTTAAGATTTTTACAACAACTATGGCGGACAGGCCCCGCCATACCCCGAATGCATGCTAACTTACTGCACTCAGTGGTAACATACCAAAGATAAGCCTCCAAGGAAACGGAGCTTCCCAATACAAAGCGTGATCCTAAAAGCGGGATCGACAAACATGTATTTACCGCGCAGATGAACGCACTTCGGGCGAGGTCAAGATAACAGTACTAAGTATGTGAAATCAGAATATCGTAAATGAAATCATATCACCATATAAAATGAGACATGATGATAACCAAACTACAAAGACACAACATATAAGCAAAGATATCAAGTCGTGACTCACGCCCAAATCATCACTGCGCTCCGTGGAATTCCTTCCTCACCGCAGCCTATGATATAACAACACCAAGGAGTATACATGAACACCGTGTCCCACCTGCTATAAATACCGTGACGGCAAGTATAACTACTGATCCGACCGCATTCAATAATATTGTACAACCATATCACGAAGTCGACACGCGGCAAGTGCAATAGCCTCCACCACCCACCGCGCTTACGTAGCCGACGGGGCAAGTGAATCGCCACGCACTGCATCACATCCGTAAGTCACGGCCCATCCCAACACCGACTCGCCGACACACGCGCAAAGTGCAATAACCTATACCAGATCCACTCGCCACGAGCGACGGGGCAAGTAAACAGCTACGCACCCGATCACAACCGTAAGTCACGATACTTCGCCAGAATAACCAGTAATGGCCACCGCCCACATCATCGGTGTAGACATGCCCATGTAATAATAATAATTAAGATACCCGGAATCTTCCACATCGCCAAGACGCCCAAGTAAGTCTCAACAAGTCAACCGCCCCATCGAGACGCAGAATATAGAAACACAATTCTTGCACAACAAAGGCTATCACAACAAGATAGGCAAGTTACTCAACAACAAGCATAGGCAAGTTATACAACAACAAGCATAGTAAGTTATACACAATCGAAAGTACTTTCATTTTATATCAAAGTCCGGTTTTAACTCCTAAAGTACTACGACGTTAAATTCGTTTAAGAGATCCATTCCTTTATGAAAATCACCCATACCGTAGTATAAAAATAGAGTGACTTACATCTTTTAAGCAAACCAAAACAACTTCTCTTTTAAAGCCAAGTTTCCACACTAAAACCAATGATAAAAACCTTCTTTGTTTTCATAAAGTCGTTATAACCAACTTCCCATAAAGTTGTTATAACACTTTAAGTTTTAAACCATTTTAAGACAACACAATGCCTTTCTTTTCCTAAAGTTCCAGTTTGCCAAATTTCAATTACTCAAGTCTTTTTTGGAAAGTTTCATAGTTCAATGTCTTAATCTCTTTTAAAACAATTGAGTAACATATGCCATAAAGTAGTAGGTTATTCTTGTTCATAAATCTTATTAAGCACCATGATCTAGAAATGTAATATCATTTTGTCTCATCTTAGCTTCTATGCAGATTGAGGTTTCACCGGTTTTAATAATACTTCATTATTCAATACATTTTCCTTTATTAACGCCGCAGTTGGTTTGTCGATACACATTCCGATTTCAAATCAAGAAACATTATTCCTTTTAAAACCACGCACTCATTACTTCGAATGATGTTTCACACAAAACTCATATTAATTCATTTAAGTTAAGTCTCTTATCTTATAAGATCAAGTCTCTTAACTTCTAAAATCAAGAAACCATTTTCTTTACCTTTCTTAAGACGTTATACCTAACTCCCATAAAGCTAGTATAACTATTTTTTTAAAACCTTTAAAACCAAGTGTTACTCTTCTTTCAAAAATGGTTTCTTAACATTTGAAATATATTCAAGGTTCTTATTATTCAGCTTAGTCAAAGACATCGCATAACCACGCTCAATTAGCACACACGCACGCCTACCGGACTATATATTATTCGTGCTTAAGTCAAAAGACATTGCCGCATAACCACGCTCAATTAGCACACGACGCTCACCGCATTCATGTATTATTCAAAGCTTAAGTCAAATGACATTGCCGCATAACCACGCTCAATTAGCACACGACGCCTACCGCATTATATATTATTCAGCTTAAGTCAAAAGACATCACTGCACTATATATATCTTCCTTTAAAATATCATGCTCAAGAGTATAGGAAGAATCACATACCGCGACGATTATCGACTATAAGCAAAACGCCCACGCTATAACCCGCTTAGCCTTGTCCACCTTCTAAGTAAAGACATGCTACTTGCAAAACATTCAACTAATAAAGGTTATCGCCATCAGAATACACCCCATGAAGTACAGTTCAATTCCTTCTTATATACCGTCCCGCATATACTTATACTTAATTCTTATACTTCAACAAAGATGCAAACTTATTACAAAGAAGGTCAAGCGTATTTACCTCGATAAGCCCAAAATTATCCAAGTATAAAACTCGCCCCGAGCAACGCTTAGCTCCTACTCCGGCGCCCAACCCGCCTCCAAACAACCCTTAGAAGTTCCCAACAACTTCTACTTAGCACTTCAATCGATTTATGAAGATTTCCTTGGTTTCGTTGAGACAAAAGGTAGTATTTCCTGACTTCACGACAGAGGTAACTTGAATACTACAAGGTATAAGGCTAAGGTATTTTGGGCATTATAACAATACTGAGAGTATTTCTATACCACAAAGGTGTCACGACCATCTCCCGGATCGTGCCTTACCCCGGCACCCTAGTGATACAACATCGTAGAAATCGAACATAAAACAATAACATGAAGTCAATGTAATAAGACAAAGGTGAAATAAGAAGACATGCTAACCAAAACTAAGTACCTTCTGGGTGATAAATAAATATCAATTTGAACAGCTATATCCCATTACAACCCCGCCCACAACAAAGGCATGCACTTATGAATGATATGATAACAACGACGGGACAGTGTTTCGCCATACCCCGAACGTAAGCACTACAACAACAGTGGACTATACCAAGATAAGCCTCCGAGAAACGGAGCTTTCAAACGCTGAATCATGACCCTAAGAGCGAGGATCAACGATCGTGTACCTTTACTCATGCAGATGAATGCACTTCGGGCGAGGTCAAGATAACAGTACCAAGTATGTGAAACATTAAGATATCAGAATGAAATCATAGTAGTCTATATAAAGGTGAGACATGTATGATAACCAAACCGCAGCTTCACAATAAATAAGCGCCATGTTCACTCGTGACTCACGCCTCAAAGTCATCACTCCAATATAACAATGGGTCTCACGCCCACAACATCAATCATGCCCGTGGAATACCTTCCTCACCGCCAGCCTACGATAGAAAAGCACCAAGGAATACACATGAACAGCAGTCCCACTTGTGTTCAAATAAAACAGACAGGGTGCACGAAGGCATAGCCGACTACTAACACCTACAAGATTATCAAGGTCATAAATCAGACATGATATCCGTGCATGGCCACATGATCAAAGCCGTCGCCGCTCGCAATATCAAACGCGTGGTTCAGCCTCGAACTCCCGCAGCCCGCATAGGCCAATCTCATAGCCCGCATAGGTATAACCTCGCATCGGTGAAGCTACTCCCAAGATCGCCCCGACTCGCACCGCATGGCCACATGCACCGCATGACCATAAAGGCCGCACACTAACTCGAACTCTCGTGAGTTCGCATAGGCCCCTGTGACCCGCATTTAGGTATTCTCGAATCACGGTCCTGCATCACCGAGTCTACTCCCGCACTGAGGCGCCTTAACCCCTAAACATGTCAAGAGGCGAGTGATGTAATACCAAAGACAACGCCACCGCTTAAACAACATAAGCACAACAAGTGGAAACCCCTTTACACAAATATCACGTATCACTAACACACGAGCATCCTAATATGTTTACTTATCAAATCAACAAGGTATTACTGTGCTATCACAAACCAATACAATCAAGTTATTCACACATAAGGTACTTTCTACTATATGATTAACGAGATCGGTTTTATCCCCAAAGTACTTTATACAATAACTCTTTAAAGATCCGCATTTCACAAAAGTCACACAATACCCGTAATATATAACAATAGAGTGATTATCTTTCAAGTAAATCAAAACACTTCTCTTTGTAAAATCAAGTAACAACATTCTTTTCCAAACGCTCAAGTTTGCTTAATTCCATTTTGTCACGACTCGCCGTGGATCGTGCCTTACCCGCACCAAGTAGTCATACATCGAGAAAATTAGCTAACATAAAACAATAACACGGCCAATGCAATAAGACATTGAAATAAGACAAAGCAACCAAAACTGTTACCTTCATATATATAAATCAATTTAAAACCGAACAAAGGATATCCCATATACAACTCGCCCACAACAAAGATTTCATGCACTTAAGAGTGACACGATAACAATGGCGGACAGGCCCCGCCATACCCCTTAATGTAAGCACCTAATACGACAGGGACTATACCATCGATAAGCTCCGAGAAACGGAGCTTCCCAAACGCCGAATCAGGACTCGAGAGCTAGGATCAATGATCGGTGTACTTCAACTCGCAGATTTAACGCAGCTTCGGCGAGGTCAAGACAACAGTACCAAGTACGTGAAATCAAAATATCAGAAATGAAATCATAGCGTTAAATAAAACAGAGACATGATGATTACCAAACTACAACCACAATAAATAAGGCCATGTCAAGTCGTGGACTCATGCCCTCAAAGTCATCACTCAAATATAACTACGGGTCTCACGCCCACAACATCGCCTCATGCCCGTGGAATACCTTCTCATCGCCAGCCTATGATAGAAAAGTACTAAGGAATACACATGAACACTGTGTCCCACTGTGTCCAAATAAAACAAGACAGGTAAGCACGTAAGGCATAGCCGACTACTAACACCTACACAGAATAGCAAGGTCATAAATCGTATTATGAAATCTGTCTAGACCGTCACATGATCAAAATCGTCACTACCTGCAAAGATCAAACGCGCGTTTAGCCTCGAACTTCCTCAGCCCCGCAGAGGCCATTCCATGCCCGCATGGTGTATTCTCGCATCGAGGGTAGTTACTCCCAAGATCGCCCCGACTCGCAAATCGCATGGCCACATAGACCGCATGACCATAAAGGCCGCACACTAACCTCGAACTCTCGTAGCCCGCATAGGCCCCTGTGACCCGCATGAGGTATTCTCGAATCACGGTCCTGCATCGCCGAGTCTACCCCCGCATCGGAGGGCAGCTTTAACCCCTAATCAAGGCGAGTGGTATAATACCAACATAACAGCTTTATCGCTTAAAACAACATAAGCACAATCAAGGGAAACCCCTTTACACAAACATCACAAGATACTAACACACGTAGCATCCTAATCATGTTTATTTATCAAATCAAACAAGAAAGTATTTACAAGGCTATCACAAACCAACACAATCAAATTATTCACACAAGGTACTTTCTACTATATGATTAACAAGATCGGGTTTTTATCCCCAAAGTACTTCATACATTAACTCTTTAAGAGATATGTTCTTTCACAAATAGTCACACAATACTCGTAGTATATGAAAATAGATTGATTATCTTTTGAAGTAAATCAAAACACTTCTCTTTGTAAAATCAAGTAACAACATTCTTTTCCAAACGTTCAAGTTTGCCTAATTTCAATTACTCAAGTTTCTCATTTTCGAAAGGTTTGTAGTTCATAGTATTAATCACTTAATAACAATTTGAGAAACATATACCTTATGTGTGAGTAGGTTATTCTTGTTTATAACAATCTTATAACAGCAGCCATGATCTAGGAAATGTAATATCATTTTGTCTCATCTTAGCTTCTATGCAGATGGAAGTTTCTACTGGTTTTAATAATACTTGATTAGTCAATACATTTCCCTTTATTAGCGCTGATGTGGTTTGTGCGATACTTATTCTCATTTCCGAAATCAGTAAAACACTATTCTTTAAAATCAAATACTCATTACTCGCGAATGAGGTTTTACAACATTTTTAACAAAATGTTACACATCAAGTCAATTAGGTTAAGTCTTTTATCTTTCAAGATCAAGTCTCTTAACTTCTACAATAAATAAACCGTTCTGTTACCTACATAGAGTCGTTATAACTAACTTTCCATAAAGCTATTATAACACCCTATGTTTTGAACCAACCAAACTCATTTAGCACATGTACGTCTACCGTACTACATAGTTTACAAAACATCATGCTAGAACGGATAGGAAGAGGTTCACATACCTCGCGACGATTATCGACAATAAGCAATACGCCCACAAGATTGCACCGCTAGCCTTTTCCAATCTTCAAGTAGAATACGCTACTCGTAGTACTTCCACCTATATATGCCACAAACGCTATTAACTTCTAAACACTTGCCTATATTCTACGTAAAATTTGGCAAAGACTCTCCCGCAACAACAGAAAATCTCCTCCTCTATCGAGGCCGGCTACCAAGCCAACCAGTGGGGGTTTATACGCCTAACCTGACGATACAATTCTATAACACAAGAATACCACGCAAGTTCATCAGAATACGCCCTATGTAATTACGTCAGCTTCTCTTCTTTATTCAGCTTAAGTCAAAAGACATTGCCGCAAAGCTTATTCTCGCATCTATATATAGTATACTTCAACTATATAATCCTACAACATGTAATTTCCAATTACGCAAGTGGACAAGAATATTTACCTCGATAAGCCCAAAATTATCCAAGTTATAATGTCGATCCCGAGCAAGGTTTAGCTCCTACTCCGCGCCCCAACCCGCCTCCAAACAACCCTTAGAAGTTCTACGCAACTTCTACTTAACACTTCAACCGACATGAAGGTTTTCCTTAGTGGTTTTGGCTTGAGACAAAAGGACATAAGGTAGTATTTCCTGCTCTACGATAGAGGTATCTTGAATACTACAAGGTACACTGCTAAGGTAATTGGGTATAGTAACAATACTTTGAGAGTATTTCTACCAAGAGTGGGTATTTATACGAGACAACACCACAAGTGGGTGTATACCCTCTACCAACCCCACTCAGGAGTGGGGTACTTTCTGGCTGGGAGGGGTTCTCGCCAAAGGGCCTCACCAAGTGGGAGGACGAGAACACTACAAGAGAGTGGGGAGGATTTTAGACTTAGGAAATTATTTTGATGAAGAAGTCTTCAAAGCGGGGAGGGTATTTATAAAGCCAAAGGCCAACCAATGGCCAAGATCTAGCCAAGTGCTATGCAAGCGTAGGCCAAGATGCGCCCGCTTCTAGTCCCTACTTGTTATACCCTCAGATTTCCAGAGTATGCGCAAGGACGACGTAGAAAATTTGAACTTTTAATAAGGCTCGTCTAATTATTTTTGTGCACAACACCCTTAGAGTCGTTTTTCGATTAAACGCTTTAGCCGTCAGAGGGAAAATTCCGCTATGTCATTTTTAATTTTTATGATTTTTCCGAGAGACGAAACATTTTGGGCCAACGAGAGGGACACTTGTCACCCTCTCATGGGGACGTCATGCAAATGTGGGACGATTTGGGCTGGCTTTTGTCAAGTAAAGAGGTAGGATATTTTGGTGGTAGACGGATAAGGTGCACTTGGCAAGATTCGCCCTACACTTGCCATGCACTTGGCATGATTCGCCATCGGTCGCCTTGCTAGACCTATAAATACCCCTCTTGATGACTTCTTCATCCATTCCACAAAGTTTCTAAGTCTTGAAAGCCTTCCCTCTCCTTTGTAGTGTCTCGCCCAAACACCCCCTCCCCTTTAAGAAGGCCCTCGCCGAGAGTAGCATCCCCAGCCTAGTTGTCTCGTATAAATACCCCTTGTTGTGGTATAGAAATACTCTCCTAGTATTGTTATAATGCCCAAATACCTTGTAGTATTCCCAAGGTTACACTTATACAAGCCCAGAAAATACCATTATACTTTCCTTTAGCCTCTAAACAAAACCCTAAGGAAATCTTCACCCGTAGTCAAGTTGTAAGTAGAAGTTGGTTAGAACTTCTGGGTTGTTTGGAGCGGAGCGAGCACTGAGTAGAGCTAAACCTTGCTCAGCGCGACATTATACTCGGATAATTTTGGGCTTATCGAGGTAAACACTATCGTTCTTCTATTGTAATTGGAAATTATATGTTGTTAGAATATATAGTCAAGTATACTATATATGTAACTATACTTAAGGCATCGTGGCAATGTCTTTTGACTTAAGCCTCAAGAATTAAGAATCGAATCGAATCAGAATTACATAGGACCGTGTTACAAGAGACTTGCAGTAGTACCGCGAGTAGAATTGTACCATTGTTAGATGATAACCCCGTCGGCTTGGCAGCTTACCGATAGAGGAGAGATTTACGCCGTGGCGGGGAGCGCCGAATTTTCTCAGAGATTATGGAACGCTGAGATCTAGATGTTAATAAGCACCTTGTGGCCTTATAGGTCAAGTACTACGCTGGAGCGATCCACTGGCTGGGCCGAGTAGCCGCTTCGAGGTACTGAGCGCTTTGCTATTAGTCGACAATCGCCGCGAGGTATGCGAACCTCTTCCTATCTCTTCTAGCATGATATGTGTGAACTATGTAGTACGGCAGACGATACGTGTTAATCGTGTTGATTGTTCTTAAAACATAAAGTGTTATAACCGCTTTACGGGAAGTCAAGTTATAATAGCTTTACGTAGGTAAGAAAATACTTCGTGGTTTTAAAAGGTAATCATGTGAATTATAATCGCTAGCTATAATAAAGAATTGATGATTTCAAAAGATTTATAAATCATTTCGAAGGAGAGTAACACTTGGTTTTAAAGGTTTTAAAAGAATTATACTAGCTTTACGGAGTTAGGTATAATGTCTTAAGAGAGGTAAAGAAAATGGTTTATCACGTTAGGTTAAGAGATTTGATCTTATAAGATAAGAGACTTAACTTATTTGTTTTAATGTGGATGTTTGTGTGAAACCTCATTCGTGAGTAATGAGTACTTGGTTTATTTAAAAGAATAATGTTTTACCGATTTCGAAATCGTAACGCACCACTGCACTCACCGCAGTTAATAAAGGAAAATGTATTAAATAATGATGAATTGTATTAAAACCAGTAGAAACCTCCATCCGCATAGAAACTAAGATGAGACAAAATGATATACATTTTCTAGACCATGGTCATTGTAATAAGAATGTTGTAAACAAGAATAACCTACTCTCACGCGAGACATATTGTTCTAAAAAGGAATCGTGATTAAGTTTATGAACTATGAAACCATTTGAAATGAAAAGCTTGAGTAATTGAAACTAGTAAACCGAACTTAGGAAAAGAATGTTGTTACTTGATTTTGAAAAGGAACGTGGGTTGGTCATTCTAATACTACGGTATCGTGACTTTATAAAAGTAATGGATCTCTTTTAAAAGAACTTAACGATGTAGTACTTTTGGGGTTAAAACCCGACTTTGGCATAAAATGAAAGTACTTTGAGTTGTGTGAAACTCGTGCTTGTTGTTGTGAAACTTGCCTATGCTTGTGATGATAGCCTTGTTGTGCAAGTGTGGTATTTCGTTTCCGCCTCTCGACAGTAGGCCGCTGACTTGCTGAGAACTTACTGACGTGCCGGGCGTGATGGAGAATTTCACGTATGTTTTCATTTTGATAATCGTCTTGTTGTTGATGTCACATGGACATGTCTACACCGACGCAAAGATTCGTGCATGCGCGCCACGCCTTGTTATTATCGTTGACGCCACACGGACATGTCTACACCGACGCAGATTCGGGCATGTGGCTACGCGCGGTGGTTGACCACCCAAAGATATCGTTATTGAGGTTACGGGCATGCCTACACCGGCGCAGATTCCGGTACGCGCTACGCGCCTTGTTATTATTGTCGCATCACGGACATGTCTACACCGGCGCAAGATTCCGGCACGCGCCGATGCGAACACGATCACGCTGCGGGCGCGAGACCCATAGTTATATTTGAGTGATGACTGAGGCGAGTCCTCGATCGACATGATCGCTTTATGTCGCGAATCGTAGTTTGGTTTTCATACACGCCTCCCGCTTTATATAGACTAGTATGATTTCATTTACGATTTTACGCTTCACATACTTGGTACTCCAGATCGACTTCTTCGGGCCGCGCTCACGCCGCAGTAGAGGTACATCGGCCGTGGATCCTCGCCTAGGATCTCGCCTGCTTGGAAAGCTCCGCTTCTCCGAGGCTTATCTTTGCATGTGTTCCCCGAGTCAGAGGTTCTGTACATTCTGTGGTATGGGCCCCGCCCCGCCATAGTCGTTGTAAATCTTAGAGGTCTCAGTAGAACTCAAGTGTGGTTGTAAAAGGATTAAACTGCTCGGGTTTTATGATATACCAAGGCAACTCGCTTTGGTTGGCCTGCTTATTTATTATATCTCTTGTTTCATGACTTATGTTTTATGTTCCGCTGATTTTCTCGATGATGTATCACTAGGGTGCCCGGTAAGGCACCAGAATCTGCCCGGTTCGGGCGCATAAAAGTGGTATCGAGCGCTTAATCTCTGAAAGTGTCTACGCATCGTCTAGTAGTAGTCTTGATTATCGTGTTGCGCACCACATCTATAATCGTGAGGCTATAGGACATTTAGGATTGGTTTCATTCTTCTCATTCCGAGATCGCGCCTTAGAGCCGTGTTGTAAGTCGGACCCTCCGACGTGTTTCGCTTTTACCGCTTATGCTCGCGAAGGCAACCAGTGGCCTGAGGCAAGGCAGCCGGCGGAGTCGCCAGCTGGATTCGTGAGGAGTACGAGGCGCAGCCCTGGCCAAGACTGAGGTAGTGCTTCGCACGGCGAGTTTTGCGACGCCGCCAAAGACCAAAGAGAGCTTAGAGCCGCAGCAGCCGGGCCGAGACTACAAGACTCGAGCCTCCACCCCACACCGAGCGGGGAGACGGGTCACGCGAGATGGTCGCTTATCGCTGTGGTCAGGCTGATATGGCGATAGGCCGGACGCAGCAGCCTGCCCAAAGAAGACTGTGAAGGCACCCGGCGGCGCATACTGAGGCTACGGATTTCTTAGTCAGAGCCCGCTCGAGTTTTACGGTCGAGGCCGAGGACGATCCGCAGGAGTTCATCCGCCCGCAGAGATCATGCGCGTGATCAAGGCTTCGTAGATCGAGTTCGGACATTTGTTCGCATCACCGCGTGATACCGCAATGATTGGTTTGACTCGCGAGCTTTCCCGGGAGAGCATGCCTTCCACCGCTTGGGACGAAGTTTTCGGGGCCTTCCGGCACATTTCGCCTCCACAAACGGCGAGGGCTCGCCGGCAGATTTTTGATGTTGAGGCGTAACCGCGCATGGGCTCGAGTACAATGTGGAGTTCGACTCATCGTCTTGTGATGTTCCCGATTAGTAGCTAGTATGGAGGATCGAGTGCACCGATATGTTACAGTGGCTCGATTACACTAGCGTAGAGTTGTTCGTGTTTCTCTTCACCGCACGACATTGCCCGTGATTCGTGCTCATGACTGGGCGCGGCGAGCGCAGATCGACGCAGCGGACCGCCACAGGTTAAGGCCAAGACGGCCGGATATTTTGGCGACTTTCGAGGCGGACCGCCTCAAAGAAGCAGACTAGTTATGCACTCCGCCATTGCAGAGCGGTCCTCCGCAGCCTTTCGACCTCGGGATATTCAGAGTGTCGTGGCTCCTGTGTTTCGGGATGTTCGTGAGCAGGTGTTGTCGGATGCAGCTTCACCCTACCTCGCGTGGTCGATGGTAGACCGCATTTCGGGAGTGTCGAGTACCAAGGAGCTTGTTATTCGCGCCAACAGGCTATACGACGAGAGACCGTCCGACTGTGGTAGCGCTGTAGGATAGCACACCTTACTGTAGTAGCCATGGCTACAGAGGTCGCGGTGGAAGTTCTCGCTTTAGCGGCCCTTCAACCGCCTACTTGTATATCCTTAACCATCTAGAGTTTTGTATGTTATGATAATGTATTAAGTGTTATGATCGTTAGCTTTGTGCAAATTGTGACTTAGAAACATGCTTAGTGAAAAGTGGTAAGTCTGGGTGAGAAATGATGAACCTATATATATTACAATGAGACCTTAGATGTGCGCCGCCTCGAGTACAAGTTCTGCAAGTGATCCTCGTCTGAGTGCATTTTATGCCTAGAATGTATCAGTGATAAGTCCCCGGGTAGTGTGAAACGGAAGTGGTAGCTTTCACGACTGTAGGGTAAGATTGTTCGGACGGAAACAAGAGCGTGACGCGTAGTCGATCGGGTCAGCTACGCTGAGGCCAACCCGCGCCGGCTTCGGGGTCAGGGTGGTCCCACCAGGTGGTGGGGTCACGAGGGTGCTAGGCCCAAATTTGTATGACCATCGTATGAGTTGGTGGATATGTTCACCGTGTCGATCGCGAGGCCGGAACGGCCTTAGAGAAGAACGGTTAGTAAGATGACCAAGCTTGGAGCGGTGACTCAAGGTTTTGCGAATCAAGCAATGATCAAGTGTGGTACGATACTAGAAAAGTTCGTGTTCGAGAAGCGGTACGACGAGGTGGGAAAAGTGAACGGTGTGATCGCTTTTTCGAGAAACGGTGCGTAAAAGATTATATTTTTAGACCTTGGTAGGGACTTTGAGGTAAACAGAGGTGATTCCTCGCTGGCTGGATTCGGGTTTTCGCGCACGATGTTATTTTTGTGGCCAAAGCGTGGCATGTTTGGTTTCGTAAGTTTAGTAGAAGGCTATATCGCGCATGCTTGTGTTGAGACTGGAAGGAACATTCGACGCATGTTTCGGGCGAGGAGAATGTTATACCTCGATTTGCAGTATGTACGTAAGGACGACGAGAAAATTTGAACTTTTAATAAGGCTTGGCCGAATTATTTTTGTGCACAACACCTTGTTAGAGTCGTTGACGATTTAAACGCTTTCACTTTCGTAGGGAAAATTCCGCTATGTCATTTTTAATTTTTATGGATTTTTCCGAGAGACGAAACATTTTGGGCCAACGAGAGGGCTTACACTTGTCACCTCTCATTGGGACGCTGGGCCAACAAGTGGACGATTTGGGCTGGCTTTTGTCAAGTAGTAGGTAGGATATTTTGGTGGTAGATGGATAAGGTGCACTTGGCAAGATCTCGCCCTACACTTGCTATGCACTTGGCATGATCTCGCCATCGTTGGCCTTTGCTAGACCTATAAATACCCCTCTTTGATGACTTCTTCATCCATTCCACAAAGTTTCTAAGTCTTGAAAGCCTTCCTCTCCTTGTAGTGTCTCGCCCAAACACCCCCTCCCCTTAAGGCCCTGGCCGAGAGCATCCCCCCTAGCCTAGTTGTCTCGTATAAATACCCCTTGTCATGGTATAGAAATACTCTCCTAGTATTGTTATAATGCCCAAATACCTTGTAGTATTCCCAAGGTTACACTTATACAAGCCCAGAAAATACCATTATACTTTCCTTTAGCCTCTAAACAAAACCCTAAGGAAATCTTCACCCGTAGTTGAAGTTGTAAGTAGGTTGGTTGTAACTTCTATGGGTTGTTTGAGCGAGTGAGCACTCTGAGTAGAGCTAAACCTTTGCTCAGCGCGACATTATACTCGGATAATTTTGGGCTTATCGAGGTAAACACTCATCGTTCTTCTATTGTAATTGAAATTACATGTTGTTAGAATATATAGTCAAGTATACTATATATGTAACTATACTTAAGCATCGTGGCAATGTCTTTTGACTTAAGCTCAAGAATTAAGAATCGAATCGAATCAGAATTACATAGACCGTGTTACATGAGACTTGTGTAGTAGTACCGTGAGTAGAATTGTACCTGCTGTTGATGATAACCCTCGGTTGGCTTGGTAGCCTACCGATAGAGAGAGATTTACGCCGCGGGGGAGGCGCCAATTTTCAGAGATTATGGAACGCTGAGATCTAGATGTTAATAAGCACCTTGTGGGCCTTATAGGTCAAGTACTACGCGGAGTGATCCACTCGCTAAGCGAGTAGCCGGCTTCGAGGTACTGAGCGCTGCTATTAGTCGACAATCGCCGCGAGGTATGCGAACCTCTTCCTATCTCTTCTAGCATGATATGTGTGAACTATGTAGTACGGTAGACGCATACGTGTTAATCTGGTTGATTGTTCTTAAAACATAAAGTGTTATAACGCTTTACGGGAAGTCGTTATAATAGCTTTATGTAGGTAAGAAAATACTCGTGGTTTTAAAAGGTAATCGATGTGAATTATAAATCGCTAGCTATAATAAAGAACTTGATGTATTTCAAAAGATTTATAAATCATTTTGAAGGAGAGTAACACTTGGTTTTAAAGGTTTTAAAAAGAATTATACTAGCTTTACGGGAGTTAGGTATAATGTCTTAAGAGAGGTAAAGAAAATGGTTTATCACGTTAGAAGTTAAGAGACTTGATCTTATAAGATAAGAGACTTAACTTATTTGTTTTAATGTGGATGTTTGTGAAACCTCATTCATGAGTAATGAGTACTTGGTTTATTTAAAAGAATAATGTTTTACCGATTTCGAAATCGAATGCAAATACTGCATCACCGCAAATGCTAATAAAGGAAAATGTATTAAATAATGATGAATTGTATTAAAACCAAAGAGAAACTCCATCCGCATAGAAACTAAGACGAGACAAAATGATATACATTTTCTAGACCATGGTCATTGTAATAAGAATGTTGTAAACAAGAATAACCTACTTCTCACGCGAGACATATTGTTCTAAAAGGAATCAAGTGATTAAGTTTATGAACTATGAAACCATTTGAAAATGAAAAGCTTGAGTAATTGAAACTAGCAAACCGAACTTAGGAAAAGAATGTTGTTACTTGATTTTGAAAAGGAATGGGTTGGTCATTCTAATACTACGTATCGGTGACTTTTATAAAAGTAATGGATCTCTTTAAAAGTTAACTTAACGATGTAGTACTTGGGGTTAAAACCCGACTTTGGCATAAAATGAAAGTACTTTGAGTCAGGTGAAACTTGCTGTGCTTGTTGTCGTGAAACTTGCCTACGCTTGTGACGATAGCCTTTGTTGTGCCGCGGTATTTCGTGTTTCCGCCTCGATGGAGGCCGCTGACTTGTCGAGAACTTACTGACGTGGCCGCGTGATGGAGAATTTCACGTATGTTTTCATTTTGATAATCGTCTTGTTGTTGATGTCACGGACATGTCTACACCGATGCGATTCCGGTGGGCTACGCGCCTCGCTTATTATCATGATGTCCCACGGACACGTCTACACCGACGCAGATTCGGTACGCGCCACGCGCCTTGTTATTATTGTTGATGTCACATGGACATGTCTACACCGATGCAAGATTCGGGGCACGTGGCTACGCGCAGGTTGACCACCCAAAGATATCGTTATCGAGGTTATACGGGCATGCCTACACCGGCGCAGATTCGGTACGCGCCACGCGCTCATATTATTGTTGCATCATGGGCATGCTCTACACCGATGCAGATTCGGGGTACGCGCCATGACGCGAACACGATCGATGCTGTGGCGTGAGACCCATAGCGTTATATTCGAGTGATGACTTGAGGCGCGAGTCCTCGATCGATACGCATCGCTTTATGTCGCGAATCAGAGTTTGGTTTTCATACGTCTCCCGCTTTATATAGACTAGTATGATTTCATTTACGTATTTTACGCTTCACATACTTGGTACCGCAGATCGACTCTTCGGGCCGCGCTCATGCCGCAGTAGAGGTACATCGGCCGTGGATCCTCGCCTAGATCTCGGGCCAAATGTTGGAAAGCTCCGCTTCTCCGAGGCTTATCTTTTGCATGTGTTCCCCGAGTTGTAGGTTCTGTACATCTGTGGTACGGCGGGCCCCGTCCCGCCATAGTCGGGTAAATCTTAGAGGTCAGAGAATCTGGGCAAGTGTGGTTGTAAAAGGATTAAACTGTTTTGTTTTACGATATACCGGGCGCAAATCGCTTGTTGGCCTGTTTATTTATTATATCTCTTGTTTCATGACTTATGTTTTATGTTCCGCTGATTTTCTCTGATGTATGTATCACTAGGGTGCCCGGGTAAGGCACCGCAATCTGCCCGGTTCGGGCGCACTACCCACAAAACCTCACAAATATCTACACAAATATCTACCACAACTTGCCCATCCATTCTACTTCCTATGCCGCCTCAAGTCCACCACAATGAGAGGTGCCAAGTGTTGCCCTCGCTGGTCCAAAACATTCCGTTTCTAAAAATCCGCAAAATACTAAATGACATAGCCGGAATTTTCCTTCGCAAAGTTTGTAAACGCTTTTAAAAACGACTTAACCGGTGTCAGGCACAATAATTATTTCGCCATGGTGCCATACATGGTGACACGTGGTCGCCTCGATTCGCCTGCAATATTTCGTCTTCCGAAATATCCAAAATACCGAAATCTCAAAAACAAAGCTCCTACAAAATCAGAATTTCTCCCGTGGGCCCCACGTGACCATTTCCAAAATAAAATCTCAAAATTCTAATATAATTTAAGAAGCCCATATACCAAACTGGGAATCCAATTCCCATTAACGAACCTTTTCTTCACAAAACCGAAACTTTTCCACGAAAACTCACATCTTTCTTTCTTTTCAAAATTTCTCCAGACTCGTGACGCACGCCCTCACTTACATACCCCGCAACTACGGTATAACATTCTTCCTCTCCTTAGAAACATTCATTCCGAATGTTCCTTCTAAGTCTCAACAAACATGCGCCAAAAGATAGTCTTCACTTCTATACTTACGAAACAATCCCGCCATACCGCCACGTAAAACACTCGCGCAAATACTTACATCCAAGTCCACGCAGAAAACACCGACATCACAAAAGCCCTTACTCGAGGTCTAAAATATACTTCCTTCGCACCTTCTCCTTACAAAAGAAATGATCACCCTATGCTCGCAATACATGCTCGCTTCTTCCTTACGCTGCCGCATTCTTCTCGTGACACTCGAACTCTTTCTCATAACTTACCACCTTTCAGCATCGCCTGCTTTCCAAATCTCTCGGGTTACTATCTCCAACTTGGTCATCATTAACAGGAACACTGATGGATTTCCGATACTTTTCCGAACCTAACAAATACGGCGACCGACATACCGCTTCCTAAGCCTGACGACAAAAGCTAACATATGTGCAACCCGCCTACTCTTCACGACCGGTGCGCCCAAAGTAACTCGCTAAGCTTCCTCTGCTTTCCGAATCTCACACCTTCCGGTGGTACCTACAAGAAAACCCACCGCTATCCTCAACTCCAAGCGCCGCCGCCGATCATCCGCACGACTTCGTTGATTCTCGAGCCGCCGATAACCTCTCCCGGATAAAGTTTCACCTATCCCCATCCCGCCAAACAGTATGAACCCACTATCCGAACTTTGCCAACATCGAACCAATCGATCGACAACTTACACTTCCGCCTACGAGGCTTCGTAAGGCGACATCCTAACACCGAAATGGTAGCTTAAACACTCCTCCACAGAGACAACAATCCTCACGGCCACCCTCAAATCAAAACACCGCCCGAGGATCTAATATGATACGGAGACTCATCTCGAAGTTCCTAACCCCGCTCGTAAAACTTCCAAAACGAAAATAGATGTAACTCTGGCTCCACCGTCGACATAAGGTGAAAGCAGCACCTCGTGCAACCTTCCTAAAATAATCATCCCGCAACTTACTACCGAGTATACGGTTTTTACTAGAAGACAAGACGGCTGACCCCCTCGGCCCGACTACTGGTCGAATGCATCCACAAACTCGTACGCTGGTTAACCAAACATGGGCCTAACACCCTCATGACTTATCACAAGGCTGACCACCGCAAACTGACCCCACCACCATACAGCCGCGGTTGACCCGCACGTGGCCTCCTCAACCCGACCCGTCAACGCGCAAAACACTAGCTTCCCGAACCGGAAAACTCTCACAATCAAGTCACGAAAACCTAGTGGTCTTCTTAGATCAACTACCCTCTTTCATTTCACACTACCCAGGGACTTATTATACAACATAGCTCACGCGCACTATGCACTCCTGAAGAATCAAACATAACAATACATCTTCACCCGAGACGGCTTTACCCTAAGGTTTCCACGATAAGGCTCTAAGGCTCACACTTTCCTATCCTCAATCTTTCCCGGTTACTAACCATGATTTCTAATCAAAATTTACACATCGCTATCGTAACATAGTACTTAAGATATACTCATCTTATCACACATGCTAATCCCTGCAGGTTAAAGATATGCCCGACCCATCGCTTCACTCCCTTAATCGCTCTAATCAAACCCGCCTGCAGGCTCATAGCTAAGGGAGGTGACAAACTACCCACCGATCCCAAGGCCGAGTCCTCCTACTGACATCCTTTCGACACTGCCTCGACGGCCGTAGGTACAACAAGTACCAACTAAAAGACGACATTCCCGACGACGCCACATCGTGGAACCTAAGCTCGAGCTCGACCAACTCCGCATACCCCGAACGCCCCGAACTCGTGGAGACCACTGCGACCGTGGATGTGCATAATCTAATCCACGAGGTGACTCGACTCAAAAGTTACCAAAGGACCTTGCCGCTTCCGACTCGCCGCCCTCGTTAACCCGCCGATTCTACGCTTTCTACCGCTGCGGCATAAGCCCGCATACATGCTACCAAGCTTCAATCTAAGAATTACTTTGTACAACCTTCTCTTAGATAGTCATCAAGACTCGCAGACATCAATATACTCTCGTAGCCAAATCTATACTAGTAATGTGGGTTTCTTTGCAATCTATATTCTCCCCCTGGCCGCGGATCAAGGTTCATATATCACGGCCGCAGAGGAATCGTTGCCGTGTTAAACTATGCTTTGGTGATGTCGCAGTAATCCCCTAAAAGAAGCACCATCCTGTGTGATGATTGGGCCTGTGCCCTAGTAACCCTCAGGCTCTACTCGCAGCCTCCTTGCCGCTCGCCTCCTCGGGCTGGGCCTCACGCGAGGCATACCCAGAAGGAAAGAAATACGTTAGGGTCCAACTTATAACACAGCCTAAGGCACGATCTCGAGGAGAAGAATGGAAACTAATCCTAAATATCCTATAGCCTCCGACATCGCGTGCACAACACACCGATAATCAAGACTTCATCGATACTCCTCAGACACTTTCCGAGGATTAACCGCTCGATACCACTTTTGTCACTTTACCGCGAGTCTCACTCCGAGACCCAACAAATGGTACCGGCTGCGATCCCATACACAATGGACGTACATACGGAGAGCCACGCTCGTTCTGTTTCGGTAGGCTCGCCTTTATACGCCACCGGGAGGTCAGATAACAGTACCAAGTATGTGAATCGAAATATCAGAAATGAAATCATAGCTAAATAAACAGAGACATGTATGATTACCAAACTAGCTCACAATAAATAAGCCATGTCAAGTCGTGACTCATGCCTCAAAGTCATCACTCAAATATAACCACTGGTCTCACGCCCACAACATCGGGCCACGCCTGTGGAATACCTTCCACGGCAGCATGATAGAAAAGCACCATGAATACATGAACACCGTGTCCCACCTGTGGTCCAAATAAAATAAAGACAGGTAAGTACGTAAGGCATAGCCGACTACTAACACCTACAGACTATCAAGGTCATAAATCAGATCATGATATCCGCTCTGCATCATCAAAGCGTGCCGCGCCCGCATTATCAAATGCGCTGCCTAGCCCCGAACTCCCGCAGCCTCCGCATAAGCCAATCTCATAGGCCCGCATGAGGTATAACTCGCATCGAGGGTAGCTACTCCTGCATCGCCCTCGACTCGCAAATCGCACGCACATGCATCGCATGACCATAAAGGCCGACACTAACTCGAACTCGTAGCCCGCATAGCCCTCAGACCCGCATTGAGGTATTCTCGAATCACGGTCCTGCATCGCCGAAGTCTACCCCAGACGGAGGGCAGCTTAACCCCTAAACATGTCAAGAGGCGAGCGATGTACAAAGACAACGGCCACCGCTTAAAACAACATAACAACAAGGGAAACCCTTTACACAAATATCACGTATCACTAACACACGTAGCATCCTAATATGTTTACTTATCAAATCAACAAGAAGGTATTATGTGCTATCACAAACCAATACAATCAAGTTATTCACACATAAGGTACTTACTACTATATGATTAACTACATCAGGTTTTTATCCCCAAAGTACTTTATACAATAACTCTTTAAAGATCCGTTACTTTCACAAAAGTCACACAATACCCGTAGTATATAACAATAGAGTGATTATCTTTTGAAGTAAATCAAAACACTTCTCTTTGTAAAATCAAGTAACAACATTCTTTTCCAAACGTTCAAGTTTGCCTAATTCCATTTACTCAAGTTTCTCATTTTTTGAAAGGTTTCGTAGTTCATAGTTTTAAATCCTTTAAAACAATTTGAGAAACATATACCAAGGAATACACATGAACACAAGGTCCCACCTATGTCCAAATAAAACAGTACAGGGTAGGTACGAAGGCATAGCCGACTACTAACACCCACAGTACTATCAAGTTCATAAATCAGATTACGATATCCGCCTGCACCGTCACACGATCAAAGCCGGTCGCCGCTCGCAATATCAAATGCTGCGTTTAGCCCTCGAACTCCCGCAGCCCGATAGGCCAATCTCATAGGCCCGCATGAGGTATAACTCCGCATCGAGGGTAAGGCTTACTCTGCATCGCCCCGACTCGCAAATCGCACGGCCACATGTACCGCACCATAAAGGCCGCACACTAACCCGAACTCTCGTAGCTCGCATAGGCCCCCAGACCCGCATTTAGGTATTCTCGAATCACGGTCCTGCATCACCGAGTCTACCCCGTGACGGAGGGCATTTTAACCCCGAAACATGTCAAGAGCGAGCGATGTAATACCAAAGACAACGGCCACCGCTTAAACAACATAAGCACAAGTGGGAAACCCCTTTACACAAATATCACGTATCACTAACACACGAGCATCCTAATATGCTTACTTATCAAATCAACAAGGTATTACTGTGCTATCACAAACCAATACAATCAAGTTATTCACACATAAGGTACTTTCTACTATATGATTAACTAGATCGGTTTTATCCCCAAAGTACTTTATACAATAACTCTTTAAAGATCCGTTATCTACAAAAGTCACACAATACCCGTAGTATATAACAATAGAGTGATTATCTTTTCAAGTAAATCAAAACACTTCTCTTTGTAAAATCAAGTAACAACATTCTTTCCAAACGCTCAAGTTTGCCTAATTCCATTTACTCAAGTTTCTCATTTTTGAAAGGTTTCAGAGTCATAGTTTTAAATCCTTTAAAACAATTTGAGAAACATATACCAAGGAATAATACAGGAACAATGTCCCACCTATGTCCAAATAAAACAAAGATGTAGGGGTAAGGCATAGCCGACTACTAACACCTACAAGATTATCAAGTTCATAAATCAGATTATGATATCCGCTGCAGACCATCACATGATCAAAGCCGCCGCCCGCAATATCAAATGTGCGTTTAGCCTCGAACTCGCAGCTCCGCATAGGCCAATCTCATAGCCCGCATGAGGTATAACCCGCATCGAGGGTAGCTACTCCCAAGCATCGCCCCGACTTCGCACCGCATGGCCACATGCATCGCATGACCATAAAGGCCGCACACTAACCTCGAACTCTCGTAGTTCCGCATAGCCCTCAGACCCGCATGAGGTATTCTCGAATCACGGTCCTGCATCGCTCGATCTACCCCGCAGACGGAGGGCCTAACCCCTAAACATGTCAAGAGGCGAGTGATGTAATACAAAGACAACGGCCACCGCTTAAACAACATAAGCACAACAAGTGGGAAACCCTTTACACAAATATCACGTATCACTAACACACGAAGATCCTAATATGTTTACTTATCAAATCAACAAGGTATTACAGTGCTATCACAAACCAATACAATCAAGTTATTCACACATAAGGTACTTTCTACTATATGATTAATCTAGATCGGGTTTTTATCCCCAAAGTACTTTATACAATAACTCTTTAAAGATCCGTTATTTCACAAAAGTCACACAATACCCGTAGTATATAACAATAGAGTGATTATCTTTCAAGTAAATCAAAACACTTCTCTTGTAAAATCAAGTAACAACATTCTTTCCAAACGCTCAAGTTTGCCTAATTCCATTTACTCAAGTTTCTCATTTTTTGAAAGGTTTCGGAGTTCATAGTTTTAAATCCTTTAAAACAATTTGAGAAACATATACCTTATATGCGAGTAGGTTATTCTTGTTTATAACAATCTTTTAACAAAGAAATGATCTAGGAAATGTAATATTATTTTGTCTCATCTTAGCTTCTATGCAGATGAGGTTTCACCGGTTTTAATAATACTTGATTAGTCAATACATTTCCCTTTATTAGCATCATTGTGGTTCGCTCGATACTTATTCTCATTTCCAATTCAAGAAACATTATTCTTTTAAAATCAAGTACTCATTACTCGCTAATGAGGTTTTACAATATTTTTAACAAAATGTTACACATCAAGTCAATTAGGTTAAGTCTCTTATCTTTCAAGATCAAATCTCTTAACTTCTAAAGTAATAAATCATTCTCATATTTACATAGAGTCGTTATAACTAACTTCCCATAAAGCTATTATAACACCCTATGTTTTGAACCAACCAAACTCGCTTAGCACACGACGCTCACCGCATTACATAGTTTACAAAACATCATGCTAGAAAGGATAGGAAGAGGTTCACATACCGCGACGATTATCGCATGCTAAGCAATACGCCTCAAGATCGCACTTCGCTAGCCTTTTCCACTCTTCAAGTAGAATACGCCACTGTAGTACTTCCACCTATATAGACCACAACCGCTTATTAACACTGTTCCATATTCTACGTAAAATTCGGCAAAGATCTCCCTCCCGCACAACAGTAAATCTCCTCCTCGACGAGGCCGCCACCAAGCCAACTGGGGGTTTATACGCCTAGCCGGACGATACAATTCTTCAATACAATAATACACAAGTCATCAGAATACAATCCTATGTAATTACAGCTCGCTTTTCTTTATTCAGCTTAAGTCAAAAGACATTGCCGCAAGTATTATTCAGATCTATACATAGTATACTTCAACTATACAATCCTACAACATGTAATTTCCAATTACATTAGGGACAAGAATATTTACCTCGATAAGCCCAAAATTATCCAAGTTATAATGTCGATCCCGAGCAAGGTTTAGCTCCTACTCGCGCCCAACCCGCTCCAAACAACCCTTAGAAGTTCTACACAACTTCTTCTTAATACTCCAACCAACTATGGAGATTTTCCTTAGTGGTTTCTGTTTGCACTAAAAGGATATAAGGTAGTATTTCCTGCTCTACGATGAGGTATCTTTGGAATACTACAAGGTATACGGCTAAGGTAATTGGGTATAGTAACAATACTTGAGAGTATTTCTACCAAGAGAGTGGTACCTCTCAAGACACCACTAGGAGGGGGTACTCCTGGCCAAGGCCTCAGGAGTGGTGCACCTGCCAAGGCCTCTCAAAGGAAAAGGAGGACGAAACCACAAGGAGGAGTGGAGGTTTTCAAGACTAGGAAATTATGGAATGGATGAAGAAGTCTTCAAAGGGAGAGGTATTTATAGGCCAAGCAAAGGCCAACCAATGGCCAAGATCTAGCTGGCTGGGCAAGTGAGGCCAAGATATGCCCAAGTGCCCCTAGACCCTACTCCTTAAAACCCTCACAAATATCTACACAAATATCTACCAACACTTGCCCATTCAATCGCCCTAACCGCCTTTTCAGTCCACCAACGGCAGGTGCCAAGTGTTGCCCTCTCGTTGGTCCAAAACGCTTCGCCTCGGAAAAATCCGCAAAAATACTAAATGACATAGCCGTAAATTACCCTTCGTAGTTAGGTAGAACGCTTCAAAAACGACTCTAACCAAAGGCCAGGCACAAACATATTTCGGCTGGCGGTGCCATACGGGGTGACACGACGCTTCGATTCGTCCAAAATATTTCGCCTTCCAAAATATTCATAACGCCAAAATCTCAAAATCAAAGCCGCTACAAAATCAGAATTTCTCCCGTGGCCCCACGTGACCATTTCCAAAATAAAATCCCAAAATTCTAATATAATCTATGAAGACCAAATACCAAACTGGGAATCCAATTCCCATTAACGAACCTTTTTCTTCACAAAACCGAAACTTTTCCGCCGAAAAACTCACATCTTTCTTTCTTTTCAAAATTTCAGACTTCGCACGCACGTCTCACTTACATACCCCGCAACTACGGTATAACAAAAGGGGGTATTATACTAAAACAACTAGGCTGGGGTACCCTACTGCCAGACACCACAAAGGAGTGAGGCTCGCCAAAGCTCCTCAAAGGAGTGGAGAGACCTCGACGAGAACACCACACAAGAGGAGGGAGGAATTCAAGACTTAGTGAAATTTAGGATGAAGAAGTCTTCTGCTTAGGGGTATTTATAGGAAACCAAAGGCCAACCAATGGCCAAGATCAAGCCATGTGCAAGGCAAGTGTAAGGCCAAGATCAAGCCAAGTGCACCCTAACCCTACTCCACAAAACAAGGCACCAAACAAGCCACAAACAAGGCACAAACAAGGCCAAAACAAGGCACCAATTGGCTACAAACCCGTGACCCAACCGGCCATCCATATCGCTTCACTCGAGGGTGACAGTGTCACCTCCCGTTGGTCCAAAATGTTTCGCCTCTCGAAAAATTCGCAAAAATTATAAATGACATAGCCGAATTTTCCCTTCGCAAGCTTTGTAAACGCTTCATTTAAAAACGACTCTAACCGGGTGTTGTGCACAAAATTTCGAACCTATGCCAAACTTTAAGTCTCAAATTGTCGTACGTACGTCCTTACATATATACTCTGGAAATACGGGGTATAACAAGAATGTTCTACAGAGTAGTCTAGACATTGATAGACTTTTATAATCAAGTATAGTCAAGATCGCAGCATGTTCTACTTGAAAGGTGGACGAGGCTAGCCGGGTTATAGCCGTGGAGCGTTTTGCTAATAGTCGATAATCGTCGCGAGGTATGTGATCCTTCCTATCCTCGTGAGCATGATATTTTAAAGAATATATATATAGTACGATAGACGTACGTGTGTTAACTGAACGTAGTTGTACGGCAATGTCTTTTGACTTAAGCCTGAATAATAAGAATCTTGAAGTATTTCAAAAGAATTAAGAAACCTTTTTGAAAGAAGAGTAATACTTAGTTTTAAAAGCTTAAGAGTTATACTAGCTTTATGGGAAGTTAGGTATAACGACTTAAGAGAGATAAAAAGAATGGTTTATTAATTTTAGAAGTTAAGAGACTTGATCTTAAAAGATAAGAGACTTGACTTAAGTAATTAATATGAGTTTTTGTATGAAACCTCATTCGTGAGTAATGAGTACTTGGTTTGTAAAAAGGAATAATGTTTTACTGATTTCGGAAATGAGAATAAGTATCGAACAAACCACAACAGCGCTAATAAAGGGAAATGTATTGACTAATAAAGTATTACTAAACTAAAGAGAAACCTCATCCGTGAAGCTAAGATGAGACAAAATGATATTACATTTCTTAGATCATGGCTGCTTAAATAAGATTGATTATGAACAAGAATAACCTACTCACATATAAGGCATATGTATCTCAAATTGTTTTAAAGGAGAATTATATCATTAAGTGATTAAAACTATGAACTACGAAACCTTTCGAAAATGAGAAACTTAAGCATTTGGAATTAGGCAAACTTGAACGTTTGGAAAATAATGTTGTTACTTGATTTACAAAGGGAAGTGTTTTGTTTTACTTAAAAGGATAGTCACCCTATTTTTATACTACGGGTATTGTGTGACTTTTTGAAAGAAACGGATCTTTTAAAAAGAGTTAATGTATGAAGTACTTTGGGATAAAACCCGAAATTGTTAACATAAAGTAGAAAGTACCTGTGTGAATAACTTGATTGTGTTGGTTTGTGATAGCCTTGTAATACTTTATTGTTGGTTTGATAAGTAAACATGTTAGGATGCTACGTGTGTTAGTATCCGTGATGTTTGTGTAAAGTGGGTTCCTTGTTGCGCTTATGTTGTTTAACGATGTCGTTATGTTATTATATCACATACCCTCGACTTGTTATACCGAGGGCTTCACACCTTGACGCGGTCTATACGGCCATGCGGGCCCGCGTGACTACGCGAGTCGCAAGTTCCGGTTGATCATTCCGTGTTTTATCCCGACGCGGGATGCCTCGGCGTTCGCGTGACTATGCGTCTATCGAGACTATGCGGATCGCGCGAGTCCAGAGGGTACGGGGTTAGCTACCATGCGCAGGAATACCTACGCGCTCTATGTGTGACCATGCGGATCGCGAGTCCAGGTTAGGCACGATAATGATACTATGGGCGATTGCCTTGCTTCGATCATTAGCGAGAAAAGACCAGCCATGATATCCATTTTGCTCTTGTTTATGCGGGCGGAGACCCATAGTTATATTTGAGTGATGGCTGGGGCGAGTCCGATTTGACATGATCGCTATTTATTGTGAATCGTAGTTTGGCTACATGTCTCCGCTTATATAGACTACTATGATTTCATTTACGTGATTTTCGCTTCACATACTTGGTACCGCCAGATCGACTTTTCGGGCCGCGCTCATGCCGCCGCAGTAGAGGCCCCGTCCTCCATTGTTGTCGTATCATTCTTGAGGTCCGAGTATCGCTGTGGGCGAGTTTGTATATGGATGTAATCGCTCGATTCATGTTTTTATATATATACGCCGGGCGGCAATCTTTCTCGCTTAAACTGCTTTCTCATTCATATTATATTATGTCATGTTTTATAATCCGATTACTCGATGTTGTATCACTAGGTGCCGGTAGGCATACCACTGCCCGTTCGGTCGTGACAAAAGTGGTATCGAGCGCTTAATCCTGAAAGTGTCTGCATCCGCATCTAGTAGAGTCTTGATTATCGCGTTGTGCACCACACCAATAATCGTGAGGCTATAGGATATTTAGGATTGGTTTCATTCTTCTCACCCCGAGATCGTGCCTTAGAGTCGTGTTATAAGTTGTACTTCTAACGATTTATTTCTTACCGCTATGCCTCGCAGGCAACCCGCCTGGCAGGGCAAACGGCGGAGTCGCGAGTAGAGTGCGAGGGTTACGAGGCATAGCCCAATCATCACCGGAGGGAGTGCTTCATTCGGGGAGTTCTGTGACGTCACCAGCCCCAGCGGAGTTTAACACAGCAGCAACAGTTCCTACTGCGGCCATGAGGTATGAGCCTTCGCCCCACGACGTGAACAGAGTATGGATTGCAAAGAGACGACCGCATGAGCCATGGATATAGCAACCAGAGAACATATTATGTACCGATTTATCACGGTCTTGATGACTATCTAAGAGAGGGTTGTGAAGAAGTAGCTCTTCACAGACGAGCATGGCCTGCTCGTGCTTATGTGCAACAAAGTGAGAAACGAGAGTTCGACAGTTAATCAAGCGGCGCAGGAGGCCGATCGCAGAGTCCTTGTTACGCTCGAGGCGAACCGCCTCAGCAGCAGAGATTAGATATGCGCCCGCCAAAGGCAGAGTGTTCCTCCGCTGTGGTTCGTGACGCTCGGTATGCGAGTTGGTCGTAACCTGTGGCTTCGTTCACGCCTATACGTGTTCTAGCCACCGTTCGCTTTTGTTCAAGCAGGCGCGCATCCCGGGAATGTCGCTTTTTATCGTGCTTGTTTTACTTGCTACCGCCGGGCCATGTGGACGAAAGAACAAGTGCATGAGGACTCACCTATCAGATCATGGATTCTGGTGCAGAGGAATGTTAGCAGGAGGCCACCCCACTCGGAGCCGCTGTAGGTATCATTCGGGAGTGTCGTGATTACTGACACAATTGTTACGCGTGTCACGACTGCTCCGGCGTGGATCGTGCCTTACCCGCACCTGCTACCATACATCGAGAAAATCAGCGGAAATATAAAACAAGATATGAATCAATGAAAATTGAGACACGCTTTATATGAGAAAGTCGCTTTCAAGATATATATAGATAACCCAAGTTTTTCGGGCCATATCCTAACTGCATAACAGAGCTGCACTCTAAGGAAGTAAATAACTATGGCGAGTGGCTCCCACCATACCTCGAATGTACAAAAACTATCTACAATACAGGAGATCATACCTAAAAAGTAGAGCTCTCGGAGAAGATGGAGCTCGACACCAAAGCAAAGATCCTAAGGATGTGGATCTAGCACCGCTGCTTACCTCGCTGCATGAACGCAGCCTTCAAGGAGGTCGCATAACAGTTCTAAGTATGTGAAATCAGAAAGTACTTAAATGAAATCATATCATTTTAAACTAATTTTACACATATGCGCATCAACAACCAAGGTAATCGCACATACACATCATTGTAACGCCTAACCCGGCCCGCATCGTGCCTTACCCCGCACCCTAGTGATACAACATCGAGAAAACCAATGAAAATAAAACATGAATCATGAAACAAGAGATATAATAAATAAACAGCAACCAAAATAATGGCTTTCAGATATACATAAAACCCAACAGCTTTAATCTTTTACAACCCCGCCACAACAAAGGCTACATGCACTTAAGATTTACAACAACTATGACGGACAGTGGCCCACCATACCCCGAATGTATAAGCATCTGCTGCACTGTGGTAACATACCAAAAGATAAGCCTCCAAGGAACGAGCTTCAACACGCAAAGGTGATCCTAAAAGTGGATCGACACCGATGTACTTTTACTCGCAGATGAACGCACTTCAAGGAGGTCGCATAACAGTACCAAGTATGTGAAATACCAACATCAGAATGAAATCATAATAGCTTAAAAAGCGAGACATGATGATAACCAAAATACAAGACGCAACATAAAAGCAATAAGTCGTGACTCACGCCTCAAAGTCACCACTAAATATAACTATGGGTCTCACGCCCACAACATCCATCATGTTCGTGATCACGGCCGCAGATGCTCTTAATATCGTGACGGCAGACATGTCCATGATGCAACACAATAAGGCCGCATGGCCACATGCCTCTACATCGTGACGGCAGTAGACATGCCCATGTAACCTCAATAACAACTCATCATGGTCAACCACGCCGCATGGCCACATGCCCCTGACATCGTGACGGCAGGTATATCGCCCATGTTGCAATAATAATAAGTCCGCATGGCCACATGCCCCGGAACATCAGACGGTGTAGACATGCCCATGTAACCTCAATAACAATATATCGGCGGTCAACTCGCACGGCCACATGCCCTAATCGCAGACGGCAGATACGCCCACGTGACATCAACAACAAGACAAGAATCAAAATGGAAACATACCCGTGGAATTTCCATCACCGCCAAAGACGCCCAAGTAAGTTCTCAATAAGTCAACCTACTCTATCGAGAGACACGAATACGTAAATACCACAATCGCACAACAAAGGCTATCATCACAAGCATAGGCAAGTTTCACAACAACAAGCATAGGCAAGTTTCACAACAACAAGCATAGCAAGCTTCGCACAACTCCAAGTACTTTCATATTACGCCAAAGTCCGGCTTTAACCCCAAAGTACTACATAATGCTAAGTTCTTTTAAAAGAGATCCATTACTTTTATAAAAGTCACCCGACACAGTAGTATAAGAATGACCAACCCACATTCCTTTTCAAAATCAAGTAACAACATTCTTTTCCTAAGTTCCGCTTTTGCCTAGTTTCAATTACTCAAGCTTCTTATTTCAAATGGTTTCATAGTTCATAAACTTAATCACTTGATTTCTTTTTAGAACAATTGAGTAATATAAGTCTCAGCGTGAGAGTAGGTTATTCTTGTTTACAACATTCTTATTACAATGAGCCCATGATCTAGAAAATGTAATATCATTTTGTCTCATCTTAGTTTCTATGCAGATGGAGGTTTCTACCGGTTTTAATACGATACATCATTATTCAATACATTTTCCTTTATTAACGCCGCAGTGTCTGTCGATACACATTCCGATTTCCAAATCAAGATAACATTATCCCTTTAAATAAAACCAAGTACTCATTACTCACGAATGAGGTTTCACACAAACATTCACATTAAAACAATATAAGTTAAGTCTCTTATCTCATAAGATCAAGTCTCTTAACTTCTAACATCAAGAAACCATTTTCTTTACCTCTCTAAGACTTTATACTTAACTCCCTATAAAGCTAGTATAACTCTTTTTAAAACCTTTAAAACCAAGTGTTACTCTCCCTTCAAAACGATTTATAAATCTTTGAAATACATCAAGTTCTTTATTATAACTAGCCGCTTATAATTCACATCGCTTACCTTTAAAACCACAAAGTATTTTCTTACCTACATAAAGTCGTTATAACCAACTTCCCATAAAGCCGTTATAACACTTTATGTTTTAAGAACAATCAAACACGCTAATACACGACGTCTACCGCATTACATAGTTCACACATATCATGCTAGAAGAGATAGGAAGAGGTTCACATACCTCGCGACGATTGTCGACTAATAGCAAAACGCCCAAGTACTTCAAACCACGGCTACTCCTAAGCTGCCGATTACTCCACACGTAGTACTTCAACCTATAAGGCCACGCGCGCTATTAACATCTAGATCTCAACGCTCCATAATCTACGTAAAATTCGGCAAAGACTTCCCCGCCACACAACAAATCTCCTTCTATCGAGGCCGCTACCAAGCCAACTGGGGGTTTTACACGCCTAACCTGACGCGGTACAATTCTACTACACAAGAATACTACACAAGTCTATCAGAATACACCCATGTAATTACAGCTTCAGCTTTAATTCTTCAGCTTAAGTCAACAGACATTGCCACAATACTAAGTTCATTCTATATATAGTATACAACCACTATATATTCAACACATATGTAATTTCCAATTACAATAGGGACAAGATATTTACCTCGATAAGCCCAAAATTATCCGAGTTTAACGTCGCTTCCCGAGCAAGGTTTAGCTCCTATTCCGAGTGCTCCAATCCGCCTAAACAACCCTTAGAAGTTCTAACCAACTTCTTAAGTACTTCAAACAACAATGAAGATTTCCTTAGGGTTTTGCTGAGACAAAAAGGACAAAAGGTAGTATTTCCGGTTCTACGACAGAGGTATCTTGGAATACTACAAGGTACAAGGCTAAGGTATTTTGGGCATTATAACAATACTAGAGAGTATTTCTATACCACAACAAGCGGTATTATACGAAAACAACTAGCAGTGGGGTACCCTACTGGCCAGCACCACTAGAGGGGGAGGAGGCTCTCGGCTAGCTCACAAGAGAGTGAGAGGAGCTCGACGAGAGTCTACAAGAGGGAGGGGAAGGGATTTATCACTTAGAACAATTTGTGGATGAATAAAGTCTTCACAAAGTGGAGCTATTTATAGGCTGCAAAGGCCAACCAATGGCCAAGATCCATCCATGTGTTAGCAAGTGTAAGGCCAAGATCAAGCCAAGTGCACCCACAAAACACTCCACAAAACACTCCACAAAACAAGCCACAAACAAGGCACAAAAGGAGGGACTAATCGCCAAGGCCAAGCCTCCTCTTTGTTGCTCCAACGAGGGTGACAAGTGTCACCCTCCCGCTGGTCCAAAAATGTTCCGCCGCTTCTAAAAATCCGCAAAAATACTAAATGACATAGCCGAATTTTCCCAACGTAGTCGTGGAAACGCTTCGTCGTAAAACGACTCTATTCGCACTTGTGCCCAAATTTCAACCAAAGCCAATTCTTAAGGCAAAATTTAATACGCACGCCTCACGCATATACTGGAAATACGGTATAACATTCATCTCTTAGAAACATTCGTCCCGAATGTTCCTTCAAGGTCTCAAACAACAGCGCCAAGATAGTCTTCATCGCTATACGCATTTAAAAACAATCATGCCACACCGGTCACAAAAACACACGCCACTTCTCCCTTTCTCGCAAAGACTGGCCACGAACACTCGAACTCGCTCTAGTGTCCGCACCACACTTCCGCCAACGCCGCTTCCCAACCCGAGTCACTACTCAAACTTGGTCATCTCACTAACCTCGATTTCCAAGGCCATTCCCGCCTTCACGAACCGATTCTCGATCGAACGTAACCACGAACTCATACGATGGTCATCTAAACTGGGGCTAGCACCTCGCGACTCGCCACCGCGACCACCCAGCTGACCTTCCTCAACGGACGCTGGTTGGCCCGCAACATGGCCCCCAACCCACCCATCGTAGCGCCAACTCTCCGCTTTCAGATCCAATAATCTTATTTCTACAGTCATGAAAGCTACCACTTCCATTTCACACTACCTGCGGACTTACCTTTTCACTAACCGTGTTTCTAAATCACATTTTAGCACAAAGCTATCCAAACATATCATTAAAACACATCAACAACATCAATACACACAAAACTCTAGAGGTTAAGGATATACCAAACTAGGCGGTTCAAGGACCGCTAAACTGAACTTCCACCGCGACTTACCGTGGGCCCGCAATCGCTTAAGAGTTCAGGCTATCCTACCGCTACTCGCCTGGACGGCCTTCGTCATATGGCCCCGCTGGCCGCAAGAATAACAAGCTCCTTGGTACTACGACACTTCAAATGCGGCTCACTACATCGACCACACCGAGGTAGGGTGATCGTGATCCGCCAACACCCCTACTTCCTCGCACATTCAAAACTCCGAGCCCCGACCGCCTCGAATATCCTGGCGGTCCCGGCGTCGCGGAGGACCACTCGCAATGGCGGAGGTACATAACTAGTTCTGGCCGAGGCGTCCGCCGAAAGTCGCTAAAATATCCGCCGCCTTGGCCTTCTTCACAAAGCGTCCACCTGCCGATCTTCGCGCCTCGCACCCAAGGGCGTACGAGCTCGAACGCGGCAATGTCCATGCCGTCAAGAGAAACACCCGAACAACTCTCGCTAGGTAATCATCGAGCCTCAGAACATATCGCACTCGATCCTCCATACTAGCTACTAATGCGGAACATACCGCCAATGAGTCGAACTCACATTGTACTCCCGAATCAGACGCTCGCTCGCTCAACATCAAAAACTGCTTACCCGAGCCCTCTCATTTGTGAGGCAAGAAATGTGCAGAAGGCCTCAAAACTCATCCCAAACGGCCGGAAGTGCATGCTCTCCCGAAAGCTCCCACGAGTCAAACCAATCGATCGCGGTATCACGCAAATGACGCGAACCAAATGTCATGCACTCGCCTCAAGCTTGATCACCCGTGACGATCCTTCAGAATCGACGGATGAACTCGCGGATCATCCTCCGCCTCGACCAGAAACTCAAAGCGGGCTACAACTAAGAAATCCCGTAGCCTCAAATCGCTCGGCCGGCGCACTGCGCCGCTGAACTGAATCGCCGGCCCAAATTTATCTCATATCTCGCCACAACCCGCCAATAATCGCCATCTCTCATGATGATCTCCTCGCCTCCGCATCGCGGACCGAGGCTCGTGCATCAGAGTCTCAGCAGCCACCGCCGCGCTCTAAACTCGCAGCCGGGCGGCGCCGCAAAACTCGGGCTGTCAAGCACTACTCGTGATCGACCGCTCGCGCCTCGCACTCTCAATCCCACTAGCAGCCTCCTCGGCCGCCTTGCCCTTCTGGGCCCCGGCTTTTCGCAGGCATAATCGTAAAAACGAAACACGCCGAGGGGTCCAACTTACAACACTTTCTAAGGCACGATCTCGTAATGAGAAGAATGGAAACTAATCCTAAATGTCCTATAGCCTCCTGATTATAGATGGTGCACAACACACCGATAATCAAGACTTACTAGACACGGTTCAGACACTTTCCGAGGACTAATCGCTCGATACCACTTTGTAACGCCCAACCCGGCCCAAGTATCGTGCCTTACCCGGCACCCTAGTGATACAACATCGTAGAAAACCAAATGAAAATAAAACATGAATCATGAAACAAGAGATATAATAAATAAACAGCAACCAAACAGCTTGCTTTCAAGATATACATAAAACCCAATGCTTTAATCTCTTTACAACCCCGCCACAACAAAGCTACTGCACTTAAGATTTACAACAACTATGACGGACAGTGGCTCGCCATACCCCGAATGTATAAGCATCTATGCACTGTGGTAACATACCAAAAGATAAGCCTCAAGGAACGAGCTTTCCAACACGCAAAGGTGATCCTAAAGTGGGATCGATACCGATGTACCTTTACTCGCGCATTTAACGCAGCTTCGAACGAGGTCGCATAACAGTACCAAGTATGTGAAATACCAACATCAGAATGAAATCATAATAGCTTAAAAAGGTGAGACATGTATGATAACAAAAATACAGTACGCAACATAAAAGTAGCCAAGTCGTGACTCACGCCAAAGTCACCACTCAAATATAACTACGGGTCTCACGCCCACAACATACATCATGTTCGCACGCGCATGCCCGGACATCGATCGGCAGTAGATATGTCCATGATGCAATAATAACATAAGCGCCGCATGGCCACATCCGGACATCTGCGACGGTAGACATGCCCATGTAACCTCAATAACAACCTACTGGGTGGTCAACCATGCCGCATGGCCACATGCCCCCGGAATACTGCATCGGTGTAGACACGTCCATGTTGCAACAATAATAACAAGGCCGCATGGCCACATGCCCCCGGACATCGTGACGGCAGGTATACGCCCATGTAACCTCAATAACAATATCTTTGGGTCAACCCCGCCGCATGGCCACATGCCCGGACATCAGACGGTAGACATGTCCATGTGACATCAACAACAAGACAAGAATCAAAATGGAAACATACCCGTGGAATTCTCCATCACCGCCAAAGACGCTCCAAGTAAGTTCTCAACAAGTCAACCGCCTCTATCGAGACACAGAATACGTAAATACCACACTGGCACAACAAAGGCTATCATCACAAGCATAGGCAAGTTTCACAACAACAAGCATAGGCAAGTTTCACAACAACAAGCATAGGCAAGCTTCGCACAACTCCAAGTACTTTCATATTATGCCAAAGTCCGGGTTTTTAACCCCAAAGTACTACATACGTTAAGTTCTTTTAAAAGAGATCCATTACTTTTATAAAAGTCACCCGATACCCGTAGTATAAGAATGACCAACCCACATTCCTTTTCAAAATCAAGTAACAACATTCTTTTCCTAAGTTCCAGTTTGCCTAGTTTCAATTACTCAAGCTTCTTATTTCAAATGGTTTCATAGTTCATAAACTTAATCACTTGATTTCTTTTTAGAACAATTGAGTAATATAAGTCTCGCGTGAGAGTAGGTTATTCTTGTTTACAACATTCTTATTACAGCAGCCATGATCTAGAAAATGAAATATAATTTTGTCTCATCTTAGATTCTATGCAGATGTAGGTTTCTACCGTTTTAATACGATACATCATTATTCAATACATTTTCCTTTATTAACGCTGCAGTGGTCTGTCGATACACATTCTGATTTCCGAAATCAGTATAACATTATCCCTTTAAATAAAACCAAGTACTCATTACTCACGAATGAGGTTTCACACAAACATTCACATTAAAACAATATAAGTTAAGTCTCTTATCTCATAAGATCAAGTCTCTTAACTTCTAACATCAGTAAACCATTTTCTTTACCTCTCTTAAGACTTTATACTTAACTCCCCATAAAGCTAGTATAACTCTTTTTAAAACCTTTAAAACCAAGTGTTACTCTCCCTTCAAAACGATTTATAAATCTTTTGAAATACATCAAGTTCTTTATTATAACTAGCCAGTTATAATTCACATCAGTTACCTTTTAAAACCACAAAGTATTTTCTTACCTACATAAAGTCATTATAACCAACTTCCCATAAAGCCGTTATAACACTTTATGTTTTAAGAACAATCAAACACGCTTAACACACGACGCCTACCGCACTACATAGTTCACACATATCATGCTGTAAGAGATAGGAAGAGGTTCACATACCTCGCGACGATTGTCGACTAATAGCAAAACGCCCAAGTACCTCAAACCGGCTACTTCCTAAGCCGGATTACTCCACACGTAGTACTTCAACCTATAAGGCCACAAGGCGCTTATTAACATCTAGATCTCAACGCTCCATAATCTACGTAAAATTGGCAAAGACTCTCCCCGCCACAACAAGCAAATCTCCTTCTATCGAGGCCGCTACCAAGCCAACTGTGGGGTTTTACACGCCTAACCTGACGTACAATTCTACTACACAAGAATACTACACAAGTCTATCAGAATACACCTATGTAATTACGCTAGCTTTAATTCTTCAGCTTAAGTCAACAGACATTGCCACAATACTAAGTTCATTCTATATATAGTATACAACCACTATATATTCAACACATATGTAATTTCCAATTACAATAGGGACAAGATATTTACCGATAAGCCCAAAATTATCCGAGTTTAATGTCGCCCCGAGCAAGGTTTAGCTCCTATTCCGAGTGCTCCAATCCGCTCCAAACAACCCTTAGAAGTTCTAACCAACTTCTTAAGTACTTCAAACAACAATGAAGATTTCCTTAGGGTTTCTGGTTTGAGACAAAAAGGACAAAAGGTAGTATTTCCTGTTCTACGTATGAGGTATCTTTGGAATACTACAAGGTACAAGGCTAAGGTATTTTGGGCATTATAACAATACTAGAGAGTATTTCTATACCACAACAAGGGTATTATACTAAAACAACTAGGCTAGTGGGTACCCTACGGCTAGCACCACTAGAGGGGAGGGGAGGCTCTCGCTAGCTCACAAGAGAGTGGAGAGGAGCTCTGGACGAGAGTCTACAAGAGGGAGGGAAGGGATTTATCACTTAGAACAATTTGTGGATGAATAAAGTCTTCACAAAGGGAGCTATTTATAAAGCTGCAAAGGCCAACCAATGGCCAAGATCCATCCATGTGTTAGGCAAGTGTAAGGCCAAGATCAAGCCAAGTGCACCCACAAAACACTCCACAAAACACTCCACAAAACAAGCCACAAAACAAGGCACAAAAGGAGGACCAATCGCCAAGGCCAAGCCTCCTCTTTGTCACTAACGAGGGTGACAAGTGTCACCCTCCCGCTGGTCCAAAATGTTCCGCCGCCTAAAAATCCGCAAAAATACTAAATGACATAGCCGGAATTTTCCTAACGTAGTCGTGGAAACGCTTTCGCCGAAAACGACTTATTCGCACTTGTGCCCAAATTTCAACCAAAGCCAATTCTAAGGCAAAAATTTAATACGCACGCCTCACGCATACTCGAAATACGGTATAACAATCATAAACAGAGCAACAAATGTAAATCAGAACATGTCTTTTCTAGGTCGCGAATGATCAAGCAGGCCAATCGCCCGTAGTATCACTACGCAAGCCTAACTCGACTCCGTAGTCCGATAGCCACTCACATAGCCCGCATAGGTATAACCTCGCATCGAGGTAGCTACTCTCGCATCGCCCCGACTCGTAGTCCGCATGGCCACATAGACCGCATGAGGTATCACCCCGCACACTAACCTGGAACTCTCGTAGCTCCGCATTGGTCCCCTGGACCCGCATGAGGTATTCTCGAATCATGGTCCTGCATCGCCCGAGTCTACCCCAGACGGAGGGCGCTTAACCCCTGCAACATGTCAAGAGGTAAGTGATATAATACTAGCATAACAGCTTATCATTAAACAACATAAGCACAACAAGAATACCCTCTTATACAATGTTACAAGACACTAACACACATAGCATCATATTATGTCTACTTTTCAAACCATCTTACTACACCTTACAGAAATCAATACAAGGTTGTTATAAACAAATAAGTAAACAGTTCCTTTTATCTTTCTTAAGTTGTTATACCTAACTTCCCATAAAGCTAGTATAACTCTTAAGCTTTTTGTTTAAAAACCAAACATATCTCTCGTAAAATGATTCAAGATTCTTTTGAAATTCTTTAAGATACTTATTATTCAGGCTTAAGTCGCAAGACATTGCCGTAAGTATTATTCAGGCTTAAGTCGCAAGACATTGCCGTAAGTATTATTCAGGCTTAAGTCAAAAGACATTGCCGTAGTTATTATTCAGTTAACACACGTACGTCTACCGTACTATATATATATTTAAAATATCATGCTCAAGAGTATAGAGGAATCACATACCTTCTCGAAATCCACCTCGCCAAGTCGAATATGTCTCGCTGCAGAATCAACCTATAATAGTCGACACGCCTATCAACGCCTAGACTACTCAGTAAATAGTTCTAAGCAGAGTTCTCTATTCTACGAAAATTTGGGCAAGACTTCCTACCCATCAAGCTACTCAAGTCTCATCAGTGAAAATACCCATGTAAGTATAGTTCAATTATTCTTCTTTAAACCCTTCTATTGTGATAATTGCAATTCTATTCTCAGAATATCCTTCTAAGTATTTTATACTTATCTCTATACTTCTACAAAGATGCATTCTCTAATTACAAAAGAAGGATAAGATTATTTACCTCAAGAAGCCAATAATATCCTAGATATAAGTTTCCATCCCGAGCAAGGTTTAGCTCCTAGTTTGCACGCTCCGAAAGCTCCAAGAACTCTTAGAAGTTTCCAACAACTTCTACTTAAATACTAAAAGGGATTTTGGGGCTAAGGTATTTTGAATAGTGACTAAACTGAAGACAACTTTCTACCAAGGGGAGGCCTCGCCAAAGCCACTTAGGCTAGTGGGGAGAGGGGTGTTTCGGCTAGGCTTTCTAGGGGAGTGAAGCTAGACGAGAGCTCACAAGGGGGAAGGAGGATTTAGACTTGAGATTTTTGATGAAGAAGTCTTCAAAGGGGGCGGGGTATTTATAGGGAAAGCAAAGGCCATGATCAAGCCAAGGGGCAAGTGGAGGCCAAGATTTGCCCAAGTGCCCTAACCTACTCCTCAAATCACTCCACAAACAAAGGTCCATGTCTTAGGCCCCAAACCCTCCCATCCGTGGCCTCCTTGTTGCCCAATGAGGGTGACAAGTGTCACCCTCCCGTTGGTCCAAAAAGGTTCCGTCGCTCGGAAAAATCCGCAAAAATTATAAATGACATAGCCGGAATTTACCCTACGCGAGTCTTTTTACAAATATGTATGAAACAACCAAGGAAACCGCACATAGTGCCACATCACAAACAAGAGCAACAATAGGTAAACTGAATGTGTCTTTCTAGGTTAATGATCAAGCAGGCCATTACCCATAGTATCATTAAGCAAGCCTAATCGACTCCGTAGTCCGCATAGGCCACTCACTTAGGCCCGCATAGGGTATAACCCCGCATCGAGGGTTGCTAATGCTCGGCATCGTCCTGGACTCGTTGTCCGCATGGCCACATAGACCTCATGTGGTATCACCCCGCACACTAACTCGAACTCGTAGCTCGCATAGGTCCCCTGGACCCGCATGAGGTATTCTCGAATCATGGTCCTGCATCACCGAGTCTACCCCAGACGGAGGGCAGCTTAACCCCTGAATATGTCAAGAGGTGAGTGATATAATACCAACATAACAATTATCGTTAAACCACATAAGCACAAATAAGAATACCCTCTTATACAAATGTTACAAGTCACTACCACACATAGCATCATATCATGTCTACTTATCAAACCATTTTATTATTCTTTCATAAATCAATATAAGTCCGTTATAAACACATAAGTAAACGTTTCCTTTTATCATTCTTAAGTTGTTATACCTAACTTCCCATAAAGCTAGTATAACTCTTAAGCTTGATGTTTAAAACCAATTAGTTCTCTTCGTAAGAAAATGATTCAATATTCTTTTGAATTGCTTTAAGATCCTTATTATTCAGTATTAAGTCGCAAGACATTGCCGTAAGTATTATTCATGCTTAAGTCAAAGACACTGCCGTAGTTATTATTCAGTTAACACACGTACGTCTCACCGTACTACATATATATTTTAAAATATCATGCTTTAGGAAGAATCACATACCTTCTCAAATAAAACCATCCGCTAAGTTGAATATGTCGCGCAGAATCAACCTATAATAGTCGACACGCCTATCAACGCTCGGACTACTCGAAAAATAGTTCTAAGCAGAGGGTTCTCTATCCTACGGAAAATTGGGCAAGACTTCCCTACCCTGAGCTACTCAAGTTCATCGTGAAAACAAATTCCTAAGTAAGTATGCTTGATTATTCTTCTTTAAACCCTTCATCTGTGACAAATTCAATTATATTCTTTAATATCCTTCTAAGTATTTATACTTATTTCTATACTTCTACAAAGATGTATTCTCTAATTACAAAAGAAGGACAAGTTTATTTACCCTGAAGCCCAATAATATCCTAGATAAAAGTCGCTACCGAGCAAGGTTTAGCTCCTAAGTTGTACGCCCAGAGTCTAAGAAAACCTTAGAAGTTCTTCACAACTTCTACTAAGGACTAAGGGATTTGGGCTAGGTATTTGGGGCATTATAACGATACTAGAAGGCAACTTTTCTACCAAGGAAGGGGGTAGATTTCTTACAGCTAGGGGAATAGCCTCGCTAAGCTTCTGGGGGAGGTGTTTGGACGAAAAGCTACAAGGAGAGGAAGGATTTTCAAGACTTGAAAGGAATTTGTGGATGAAGAACTCTTCATCTTAAGGGGGGTATTTATAGGTCAAGACATGGCCAACCAATGGCCAAGATTTAGGCAAGTGCTAGGCAAGTGTAAGGTCAAGATTAGGGCAAGTGTACCTAACCAACTTGCACACAAAATATCCTACCAACTACTTGACAAAATTGGCTATCCAATTCGTCCCAACGGACGCCAAGTTCACTCAATTGGAGGTGACAAGTGTCGCCTCCCGCTGGCCCAAAGTGTTTCGCCTCTAAAAATCCGCAAAAATTAGAAATGACATAGCCGGAATTTATCCTACGCGAGTTGTGTAAAACGTTTCGTCGGAAAACGATTCTTTTAGTGAGTTGTGCCCAAGTATTTTCGTCCAAGCCTCACGTTTAAGGCTAACTCAGACGTATTCCCCTACGTACATACTCTGGAAATACGGGGTATAACATTCTCCCCTCTTAGAAACATTCGTCCCGAATGTTCCTTCCCAAGACAGTTAACGATAAGGTTCCTCATAACTTAAACAGTTTGCAAATGCCACACACGGCCACAAAACAACACTTAGGCATAAACGATAATGAAAATTTACTAGTAGGAAAGTGAATTACCTGGAGGTGTGGGGAATAGGTGAGGATACTTCTGCCTCATGTCCTCCTCAGCTTCCCACGTCATCTCCTCCCTGAGCTCGTTCCGCCACAAGACTTTGACGAAGCCACGCCCTTCGTCCGCAGACGCTTAACTGACGATCGATTATCGCATGGGAATCTCCTCACGATAACCCCTGGCCACTGGACATCGCCAATCGGTGTACCTAGATGGATCCCCGATACATCTCTCAAAGATAGATACGTGAAAACCGGATGCACCGCTTCCGCATCGGACGGCAGATTCAACTCATAGGCAACCTTGCCTACCTCGCGACAATAAAATGGCCCAATGTACTGGGCCGAAGTTTCCTTCTTCCCGAATCTCATCACACCTTCATGGGTGACACCTTTAGGAAAACCCAATCATGAACCTCGAACTCCGATGCCGACGACGATGATCTCGCATATGACTTCGCCGACTCGAGCCGTCAAGAACCTCTCCCGGATAAGCTTCACCTTATCCATCGCTCGCTGCACCAACCGTCCCACTAATCGCACTCACCCACATCGAACCAGCCTAAAGGCGACCGCACTTCCTCCCATACAAGGCCTCATAAGGCGCCATCTGAATACTGGAGTGGTAGCTATTATTGTATGCAAACTCATCTAGAGGCAAATGATCCTCCCAGATACCACTGAAGTCGATAACACAGGCTCGCAGCATATCCTCAAGAGTCTGGATAGTGCGCCACCTGTCCGTCTGCTCGTGGATGGAATGCAAGACTGTGCTCACTGCGTCCCCAAACCCTTCTCGAAAGACCTCAGGTTAGCCAGAACCGGGCCTTTGTCCGATATGATCGAAGTAGGGACTCCATGCACCGACGATCTCTGATGTAAAGTCCGCATAATCCTCACCAAAAAGTCGCCCCGACGGAAGAAAGTGGGCTGATTTCATCACCGCCGACGATAACCCATATAGAATCATGTCTCCTCCGAAAGTGCGAGACAATCCCGTGATGAAGTCCATGTTGATCACCTCCCACTTCCGTGTCGGGATCTCTATCGTCAGAATAAAACCACCGTGCCTCGTGCTCTACCTTCACTGCCGACAACACGGCACCGAGCTACGAACTCGCAACGCCCCTCTTCAAGCCATCCCACCAATACACGATCTAAGGTCGTGGTACATCTTGGTCGACTCGATGGATAGAGTAACGCGCTACCGTGTGCTTCCCAAGAACTCACGCCAAGTCCTCAAACATCCGGAACACACAACCTCGCTCAAACCTTAGCACCCCATCAAGTGCTACTCAAAAGGACCTCGCCTCACGAAGAGTCAGATCACGATAACGTGTCAAAATGGATCCTCGAATCAAGGCTCTTCACCTCTCGACGATGGAAGACTCGCAACCTCACGAACTCGAACCCCACCGCTATCGTAATCAATCAAACGGACACCAAGGCTCGCTAATCGATGCAAATCACGAACCATGTCCTCCTCTCTAGCCGCACATCCGATAGGCTCCCATCGACCTACGACTAAGAGCATCGCCATAACATTGGCCTTCCCGTGGTACAGGATATCAACATCGTAATCCTTAAGCAGCTCTAACCACCGTCTCTGTCGTAAGTTCAGCTCCCTCTGGCTGAAGATATACTGGAGGCTCTTGTGGTCTGTATAAATATCCACATGAACCCCATACAAATAGTGCCTCCAGATCTTCTAGGCGTGAATCACCGCTGCCAACTCCAAATCATGGGTGGTAGTTCCTCTCGTGTTTCTTCACCGGGATGCATACGCTATAACCTTGCCATGCCGCATCAACACACATCCCAACCCGATGCTCGACGATCACAATACACGCATATAACCGCTCGACCTCCGGAAGAGTAAGAACGGGGCGGTCGTCGCCTCCTTCAAAGAATCGAAGCCCCGCCACAAGCATCACCATCAAACTTAGCCGCTTTCTCGAGTCACCTAGTCAATGGTGCGTAGATAAGCAAACTTCTACGAACCGATAATAACTCGCAAGGCCTAAAATCGCGAACCTCACCGGAGTAGTAGGTTCAGGCCAAGTCTCGATCGCCGATCTTGGCCGTATTCACTCGAATGCCATCACCGATAATATGCCCAAGAAAAGCCACCGGTTAACCAAAACTCACATTTGGAAAACTTGGCGATAATCGCTGGTCCCGAGAATCACAAGATACCTCTCAAATGCTCCGCATGCTCCTCGCCCGAGCGTGAATAAACCAAGATATCATCAATGAACACTATCACAAACGTGTCCAAAATGGTTTGAACACTCGGTTCATCAAATCCATGAATACCACGAGCGGGTCAAACCAAACGACATAACCCTAAACTCGTAGTGCGTGCATCGTCCGAATGCGATCTGGGATGTCCGACTTCCGACTCGCACTGATGATAGCCCGACCGTAGATCAATTTTGGAGAAACATCTCGCACTCGCAATCGGTCGAACAAATCATCAATCCCGGGAAGGGGGTATTCGTTTAATGGTCACCTTGTTCACCGTCAGATCAACACACATGCGCGGCCCCGCCCTTCTTCTTCACGAACAATACCGCGCTTCCCGTGGAGAAACACTAGGTCCGATGAAGCCCTTCTCCAAAGAAGTCTCTGCCGATCCTTCAACTCTCTCAACTCGGCAGTGCCATTCGTATGGCGGAATGGAAATAGCCGAGTGTCCGCAACACATCTATACAAAACTCGATCTCCTCTCGGGAGGATACCCGAGGTCGTGCTGAAACACGCCCGGGAACTCTCGACCATCGAATCGATCAAAATCTGCACCGCACTCGTGATCAAACACCCGAACGAGATGGTAGATGTACTTCTTCGTACCATCTTCCTAGCCTTGAGGTAGGAAATAAACCTACCCTCGGCGTCGATGCTCCTCCCACTCAACAACCGGCCTCGTGAAACCGAATCGCACTACTTTCTCTCGCAGCCTACATTGGCGTAGCAAGAAGTTAGCCAATCCATACCCATGATCATGTCGGTCAATCATATCCAACTCTATCAAGTCGCCAGGGTCCGACGATCAGAATGGTCACCGGACAAGCCCTATATACCCGCCTAGCTACCACCGAATCACCCATCGCGTAGCTACCTCGAAAGGGTCGATGGACTCGTGCTCTATCCTCATCCTACTAGCAATAAGGGAGATATATAGGATGCAGTAGAACCCGGATCTATCAAGGCATACACATCAAACCCAGGAACCGATAAGGTACCGTGACGACATCGTGAGGCCTCCTAACTCGCTTACCGGATAAAGCATAAATGCGCTCGAGGACCGCTAGAATCGGGACCCGCGCCACGAACTCGCGCGACCGCTGGTCCATGAGTACCTTCTCCGGCGAGTAGTCGCTTGGGATTGTCACGACCAACCCGGCCCGTGGATCGTGCCTTACCGGGCACCCTAGTGATACAACATCGAGAAAACCAACGGAAATAAAAACTTAGACATGCAAATAGACATGGATCAAGATGAAAGAAAATAGGCTAACCCAAACGGTTGCCTTTAGCATATATATATACAAAGACATTTTGAATACATAATCCTTACAACCCCGCCACACCAAGGCTGCACTCTAAGATTTATATAACAACTATGACGGACAGTGGCCCCGCCATACCCCGAATGTACAAGAACCTGCAGACTGTGGTAACATACCAAAGACAAGCTCCAAGGAACTGAGCTTCCCAAGACGCTGAAAGGTGATCCTAAAAGCTGGGTCGACACCGATGTACTCTACTGCAGATGAACGCAGCCAAGGAGGTCAAGATAACAGTACTAAGTATGTGAAATCAGAAGTACTATAAATGAAATCATAGCAGTCTAATAAAGCAGGAGACATGTATGATAACCAAACTACAGTACACACATATAACAGTTATATCAAGTCAGGGACTCACGCCCTACAAATCATCACTGCGTTCGTGGAATTCCTTCCTCACCGCCTAGCCTATGATATGATAGCAACAAGACATCAATCCAAATGGGAGCATACCCGTGCGCTACGCATCGTGTCAGTATGTCCAAAGGGAAACACTAAGACAACATTCCAAATGGAAACATACCCGTGCGCTACGCATCGTGTCAGTATGTCCAAAGGGAAACAATAAGACAGCATTTCAAATGGAAGCATACCCGTGCGCTACACATCGTGGTCGTGATGTCCAAAAGGAAACAACAAGGCGGCAATCAAAATGGAAGCATACCCGCGCCACGCATCGTGTCGATGTCCAAAGCGCGAGCGTATAACACTATCAACAGAACGCACTGCGGAATTTCTCCGCCACCGCAAGACGCCCAAGTAAGTTCTCAACAAGTCAACCGACCTCCATCGAGACGCCAGAGTATAGAAACACAATTCTTGCACAACAAAGACTATTACAACAAGCATAGGCAAGTTTCACAACAACAAGCATAGGCAAGTTTCACAACAACAAGCATAGACAAGTTTCACAACAACAAGCATAGGCAAGTTTCACAACAACAAAGTACTTTCATTTTATGCCAAAGTCCGGGTTTTTAACCCTAAAGTACTACGTACGTTAAATTCCTTTTAAAGAGATCCATTCCTTTTATAAAAGTCACCCGATACCCGTAGTATAAAAATAGAGTGACTTACATCTTTTAAGTAAACCAAAACAACTTCCATACTTTCCTTTTTAAGACCAATTAAGGCAATACCATGCCTTCTTTTTAGACCAAAACACTTCTCTTTTTAAAGTCAAGTTACCACATTAAAACCAATGATAAAAACCCTTCTTTTGTTTTCATAAAGTAGTTATAACCAACTTCCCATAAAGCTTGTTATAACACTTTATGTTTTAAACCATTTTAAGACAACACAATGCCCTTCTTTTCCCTAAAGTTCCAGTTTGCCTAATTTCAATTACGCAAGTCTCTTTTTAGAAAAGTTTCATAGTTCAATGTCTTAATCTCTTTTTAAAACAATTGAGTAACATATGCCATAGGCGAGTAGGTTATTCTTGTTCATAATCAATCTTATTAGGCAGCCATGATCTAGAAAATGTAATATCATTTTGTCTCATCTTAGCTTCTATGCAGATGGAGGTTTCTACTGGTTTTAATAGTACTTCATTATTCAATACATTTTCCTTTATTAACGCTGCAGTGGTTTGTCGATACACATTCTGATTCAAATCAAGAAACATTATTCCTTTTAAAAACCACGTACTCATTACTCACGAATGAGGTTTCACACAAAACTCATATTAATTCATTTAAGTTAAGCCTCTTATCTTATAAGATCAAGTCTCTTAACTTCTAAAATCAGTAAACCATTTTCTTTATCTCTTTTAGACGTTATACCTAACTTCCCATAAAGCTAGTATAACTCTTAATGCTTTTTAAAACCAATCATTACTCTTCTTTCAAAAAAAATTCTTAAATCTTTTGAAATACTTCAAGATCATTATTATTCAGGCTTAAGTCAAAAGACATTGTCGTGACACACGACGCGTCATCGTACTATATCTATATTCTTTTTAGAATATTTCAAGGTTCTTATTATTCAGGCTTAAGTCAAAAGACATTGTCGTACAACTATATTCGGTTAGCACACGTACATCTACCATATAATATATACATATTATTCAGGCTTAAGTCAAAAGACATTGCCGTACAACTATATTCGGTTAGCACACGTACATCTACCATATAATATATACATATTATTCAGGCTTAAGTCAAAAGACATTGCCACACGACGCCTACCGCACTATATGTATTCCTTTAAAATACTTCATGCTCAAGAGTATAGGAAGAATCACATACCGCGACGATTATCGACTATAAGCAAAACGCCCACGGCTTATAACCCGGCTAGCCTTGTCCACCTTCTAAGTAGCACATGCTACTTGCAAAACATTCAACCAATAAAGGTTATCAGTCTACTGTAATACAGTCCTATGTAAGTACAATTTAAGTTCTACTTATATTCTTCCAAGTGATTTCGTTCAACTTTACGGTAATATCCTTCTATTACAGTTCAAATCTCTTCTATGAATCTTATATTCATTTCAATACTACTACAGTATGTAATTTCCAATTACAATAGAAGGACAGTAGTATTTACCTCGATGAGCCCAAAATTATCCGAGTTTAAAGTCGCTCCTAAGCAACGCTTAGCTCCTACTCCGAGTGCTCCAATCCGCTCCAAACAACCCTTAGAAGTTCTAACCAACTTCTACTTAAATACTTCAACTATCAATGAAGATTTTCCTTAGGGTTTCGTTTAGTGGCTAAAGAAATTATAATAGTATTTTCGGGGCTTTTGTATAAGTGTAACCTTGGGAATACTACAAGGTATTTGGGCCAAGGTATTTAGGCATTATAACAATACTAGGAGAGTATTTCTATACCACAACAAGGGGTATTATACGAAAACAACTAGGCTAGGGGGGGTACCCCACGGCTAGACACCACAAAGGGGGGAGGGGGAGGCTCTCGGCCAAGGCTCACTCAAGGGGGGGGAGACTCTTTGGACGAACTACAAACAAGAGGGAGGGATTATTTGAGACTTAGAAAGATTGCTCAAGTTTGGATGAAGAAAGTCTTCAACTTAGAGGGGTATTTATAGGTCAAGTAAAGGCCAACCAATGGCCAAGATTCATCCAAGTGTTAGGCAAGTGTAGGGCTAGATTTCAACCATGTGGACCTTATCCATCTACCACACAACTTGCACAAAATATCCTACCTAACCATGCCACCTATTTCATTCAATACCGCCCAAAGTCACGGCTAATGTGAGGGTGACACTTGTCACCCTCCCGTTGGTCCAAAATGTTTCGCCTCTCGGAAAAATCCGCAAAAATTAGAAATGACATAGCCGAATTTTCCTTCGCAAGTTTAGTAAAACGTTTCGAAAAAAACGATTCTATTCGCACTTGTGTACAAATTTCGAACTTGCCAAATCTTTAAGGCTCAAATTTTATACGACGCCTACGTACATACGAAATACGGTATAACAAGACCCGGAAAGAAGAAGAGGTGACCCTACCATCGCATTGCCGACCGATTCGCCTCGAGCCTGACTGGCCACAATCAAACAAGCTCCCGAGCGCACCACAACTCCCGGTGGGATCTACCGACGCCACACCGGCGGTCCTGATCGCCGCGCTCGGACGCTCGAGTCCTGGGCCCTCGCCCGCCTCGAATATCCCGACCGCCCCGAGGACGGCAGGAGTGCTCGAAGCCGCCAGGTGCAAATCTCGACACAGGCCGCCACCACCACGTGCCACCATAAGACCTCGCCGCTGTTCTTCGCCGCCGCTCACAACTGCCGCTTGCCTCTACGCCTCGCATCCAAGAGCATGAGCTCTGCGGGTAATGTCCATACCCACCAAGAGAAACACCCGCACAAGATTCGCCATATAATCATCTAGCCCTGACGAGCGGCACCCTATCCTCCATATTCGCTACTAACGCTGGGACATATCGAGCCAATGAATCAAACTCGACATTGTACTCCCTAACAAGGCCCTCTCGCCTCAAGAATAAAAATTGCCACTCGCGCCTCATCCGCGAGGCAAGAAGTGAGTGAGAAAGCCTCGAGAACTCATCCCAAGTTGGGACGCTAGGTTTCCCGGGATAACTCCATGAATCAAACCAATCGATCGCGTATCACGCAGCCTATGTGAATCAAGATCACGGACTGCCTCTCCGACGCCGATCACTCTCATAATCCTCAGAGTCGACGGATGAACTCGCGATCATCCTCCGCCGACCAGAAACTCGGCTACAACTCAGAAATCTCGTAGCCTCAAACTATTCGCCTTCGTGAACCACGGGTGCTATCGGGCCGGAACTGAATCGCAGATTCACCGCCTCATGTTCGACACGATCCCGCCAAGAATCGGGCCATCTCTCAGAATCTCATCTCGCTTCCAGCCGCGGATGGAGGTGTAGGTACCGTGGTCTCATCGCCCACCGCCGCGCTTCTAAACCTCCTCGGGTCGGGCGTCAGAACTCGCTGCTCGTATCGACGGTCCGAGCCCTCGTGACTCTAGGTGTCCCACTAGCAGCTCCCTCGGCTGCCTTGCCCTTCTGGGCCCGGGTTGCCTTACGTGGAGGCATAACTGTTACAGAAAAAAAGGATACGTTAGAAGGGTCCGACTTATAACTGTTATACCCCGTATTTCCAGAGTATGTACGTAAGGGCGTACGTATATTAATTTAATCCTTAAGGTTTGTCTAGGTTCGAAATTTGGGCACAAGTGCCGAAAAGAATCGCTTTGACTAAACGCTTTACTAAACTTGCGAAGGGAAAATTCCGCTATGTTATTGAGAATTTTTATGGATTTTTCGAGAGGCGAAACATTTTGGACTAACGGAGGGTGACATGTGTCACCTCACATCGAAGCAATTGTGGGCTTGGACGAAAAAGGTGGCTTTAGTTGGCAGGATATTTTGTGCAAGTTGGTGTGGTAGATGGATAAGGTGCACTTGGCTTAATCTTAGCCTTACACTTGCCTAACACTTGGATGGATCTTGGCCATTGGTTGGCCATTCCTTGACCTATAAATACCCCCTTAGTTGATGAACTTTCTTCATCCAAAAATCATTTTCCAAGTCTTGAAATCTCTCCGCTTGTGAGTTAAAATCGCCCAAAGCCCCTCGAGAAGCTTTGAGAGGGCCTCCTCCCTTTGTAGTGGTTAGCCGTGTACCCCTAGCCTAGTTGTTTTCAGATAATACCCTCTTTGTGGTATAGAAATACTCTCCTAGTATTGTTATGCCCAAATACTTTAGCCCTATACTGGTAGTACTTTCCAAAAGTTACCTCTATACGTAGAGCTTAAATACTATTATACTTTCCTCACACTAAACGAAACCTAAGGAAATCTTCATTGATAGTTGAAGTATTTGAGTAGGTTGGTTAGAACTTCTGGGGTTGTTTGGAGCGGGTTGGAGCGCACGGAGTAGGAGCTAAACCTTGCTCAGGATCGACATATAAACTTGGATAATTTTGGGCTTATCGAGGTTGTTATACCCCGTAGTTTCAGGGTATGTATGCGAGGACGTACGTACGAGAATACGACATTGAACTTGGAAAGGAAGAACGAGGTGATTTTTCCACGGAAAAGTTTCCGGTTTTGTGAAGGAAAAGGTTCGTTAATGGAATTGAATTCCGATTTGGTATTCGGACTTCTTGGAACATTAGAGAATTTTGGAATTTTATTTTCGAAATGGTCACGTGGGACCATGGGGAAATTTACCTTGTGGGCCCAATTTGTGTTAGAGATTTTGGCCATGGGGGATATTTTCGGAAGATGAAATATGTTGGCCGGGTTGGAGGGCGACACGTGGCACCCCCCCCCCCCCCTAGTTGGCTTGGACGATTTCACTTTGTGCACAACACCCGACAGAGTCGTTGACTAAACGCTTTACACAACTCGCGTAGGATAAATTCGCCATATCATTTCTTATTTTTGCGGATTTTTCCAGAGACGTAACACTTTGGACCAACGAGAGGCGACACTTGTCACCCTCTCATTTGTGGACTTGTATGGCGATTAGGGGCCGAATGGAGAGGCTTATTTTGTCTTGGAGTTGGTAGGATATTTTGTGTGCAAGTTGCCAAGGACACTTGCCTAAATCCTCACCCTACACTTGCCTTGCACTTGCATCATCTTGGCCATTGGTTGGCCATCCCTTGACCTATAAATACCCCTTGTCAAGAGTTATTTCATCCTAAATTGAGCAATCTTTCTAAGTCTCAAATCCTCCTCTCCCTCTTATGTTTTCTGGCCCAAACACACCCTCTAAAGCTAGCCTAGCCGAAACACTACCCCCCCTCCCTTGGTAGAAAAGTTGCCTTCTAGTATCGTTATAATGCCCAAATTACCCTAGCCCAAACCCCTTAGTCCTTAGTAGAAGTTGTGAAGAACTTCTAGGGTTTTCTTGGAGCTACCGGAGCGCACAACTTAGGAGCTAAACTTGCTCAGCGACTTTTATCTAGGATATTATTGGGCTTACCGAGGTAAATAACCTTACCCTCCTTTTGTAAATTAGAATTTATATCTGTAGAAGTATAGGAATAAGTATTAAATACTTAGAAGGATATTGCGAGAATTGAATCATATCACGAGAAGGGCTTAAAAGGAGAATAATAGAACTCAGATTTACATGTGATCGCTTTCACAATAGACTTGAGTAGCTCACCTGCAGGGAAGTCTGCCCAATTGTCCATAGAATAGTGAACCCTCTGCTTAGAGCTTTATTCAAGATACCTAGACGTTGATAGACGTATTTGATCGATATGGTCGATACTCGCGCGACATATTCAACTTGGCGGTGCTTTTCACAGGAAGGTATGTGATTCTTCCGATCCTCTTGAGCATGATATTTTAAAGAATATGTATATAGTACGGTAGACGTACGTGTGTTAACTGAATAATAACTACGGCAATGTCTTCGGACTTAAGCCTGAATAATAATTACGGCAATGTCTTCGGACTTAAGCCTGAATAATAATTACGGCAATGTCTTCTGACTTAAGCCCGAATAAAAAGAATCTGAAGTAGTTCAAAAGAATTAAGAAACCTTTTTGAAAGAAGAGTAACATTTGGTTTTAAAAGCTTAAGAGTTATACTAGCTTTATGGGAAGTTAGGTATAACGGCTTAAGAGTGATAAAAAGGAATAATGTTTCTTGATTTCGAAATCGAATGAATGTCGAACAAACCACAAATAGCTTAATAAAGAGAAAATGTTTTGACTAATAATGTATTAAAACCAGTAGAAACTTCCATCTGCATAGGATCTAAGATGAGACAAAATGATATTATATTTCCTAGATCATGGCTGCTGTAATAAGATTGTTATGAACAATAATAACCTACTCACGCATAAGGTATATGTTTCTCAAATTGTTTTAAAGGATTAAAACTATGAACTACTAAACCTTCAAGATGAGACTTGAGTAATTGAAATTAGGCAAACTTGAACGTTAGGAAAAGAATGTTGTTACTTGATTTTACAAGAGAAGTGTTTTAATTTACTTCAAAAGATAATTACTCTATTTTTATACTACGGGTATTGTGTGACTTTTGTGAAAGAAACGGATCTTTTAAAAGAGTAATACATGAAGTACTTTGGGGCTAAAAACCCGAACTTGTTAGCATAATGTAGAAAGTACCTTGTGTGAATAAACTTGATTGTATTGATTTGTGATAGTCTTGTAATACTTTCTTGCTGACTTGATAAAGTAAACATGTTAGGATGCTACGTGAGTTAGTATCTTGTGATGATTATGTAGAAGGGTTTTTCCCTTATTGTGCTTAGGTTGTTTATCGATAAAACTGTCATGTTGATATTATATCACTCATGATTCCGGGGGTTAAGCCTCCACGGGTAGACTCAGCGGTCGATGGACCTATGATTCGAGAATACCTTATGCAGTCCAGATGGCCTGGCGCGAGCTACGGAGCTCCGTGTTAGTATGCGCCCTTGTGGTCATGCGGTCTCGCGCTACGCGACGCGAGTCCGTGACGCCTAGGGAGTAGCTACCTCGATGCGGGGTTATACCTCATGCGGCCTATCGATTGGCCTACGCGAGTGCGGAAGTTCCAGGACTAGATGTCACGCAACCCGGCCCGGATCGTGCCTTACCCCGGCACCTAGTGATACAACATCGAGAAAATCAGCGGAAATAAAAACATGAACATGAATTAAGAGAAAAGATAAATAACCGTGTCAACCAAAACAGTTGCCTTTCATCATATATACATAAATATCCGAACAGCTTATCCTTTTACAAACCCCGCCACAACAAAGGCTGCACTTAAGATTTTACAAGCATGATGGACAGGGCCCCGCCATACCCCGAATGTATAAGCATCTACGCACTGTGGTAACATACCAAAGATAAGCCTCAAGGAACGAGCTTCCAATACGCTGAAAGGTGATCCTAAAAGCGGATCGACAAACATGTACCTTTTACTCATGATGAACGCAGCCCGAAGGAGGTCAAGACAACAGTACCAAGTATGTGAAATCGTAAATGAAATCATAATAGTTTATATAAAGCAGAGACATGTATGATAACCAAACTACGATTCACAACATAGAAGCAAATATGTCAAGTCGTGACTCACGCCTAAAAGTCATCCTCACGCCGTGGAACTCCTTCCTCACCGGCAGCCTAGGTACAAATCATGAGATACGATAATGTGTCTCGGCCCATCTTATGGACCCAATATAGAAAAGGGTGGAATATATTCCTGCTCATCCCATGAACCAGAGTCGAGTGGAATACATTCGGATGAACCAGAGTCAAGTGAAATACATTCCTGGATTCGCACGGTCCTCAAGTGAAATACATTCTGATGAACCGGTCCTCAAGTGAATACATTCTGATGAACCGGTAATCAAGTGAATACATTCCTGGATGAACCGGCCTCAAGTGAAATACATTCCTGATGAACCTAATCAAGTGAAATACATTCGGATGAACCGGTCCTCAAGTGAAATACATTCCGGATGAACCAGAATCAAGTGATATACATTCCCGGATGAACCGTAGTCGAGTAGAACACGATTTACACAACAAGGCTATCACACGTAACATGGTCAAGTTTCATAACAACAAGTATAAGCAAGTTACACACGACTCAAGGTACTTTCATTTTATATCAAAGTCCGGATTTTAACCTTAAAGTACTACGTCCGTTAAATTCCTTTTAAGATCCATTTCTTTACAAAGGTCACCCGATACCCGTAGTATAAAATTTGAGTGACTAACATTGTTAAGTAAACCAAAAGGCTTTCCTTTGTAAAATCAAGTGACAACCTTATTTTCCAAACGCTCAAGTTTGCCTAATTTCAATGCTCAAGTTTCTCATTTTAGAAAAGGTTCCGTAGTTCATAGTTTTAATCCTTTAAAACATAATTCTCCTTTAAACGTTTTGAGAAACCTATGTCTTATAAGTAAGTAGGTTATTCTTGTTTATAATCAATCTTATTAAGCAACCATGATCTAGGAAATGTAATATCATGTTGTCTCATCTTAGCTTCTATGCCGATGGAGGTTTCTACTGTTTTAATAATACTTCTTTAGTCAATACATTTTCCTTTTATTAACGCCTGCAGATGGTTTGTCGATACACATTCCGATTCAAATCAAGAAACATTCTTAAGCCGTTATACCTAACTTCCCATAAAGCTAGTATAACTCTTAAGCTTTCAAAACCCAAGTAATACTCATTCTTTCAAAACGATTCATAAATCTTTTGAAATTCTTCAAGTTCTTTATTAACACAGATCAAGCCAGTTATTATTCAAATCGCCACCTTTTAAAACCACAAAGTATGTGCTTATCCACATAAAGCTATTATAACCAACTTCCCATAAAGCCGTTATAACACTTTATGTTTTAAATCAATCAAATACATTAGCACATGTACGCCTACTGCACTACATAGTTCACACATATCATGCTAGAAGAGATAGGAAGATGTTCACATACCTCGCGACGATTATCGACTAATAGCAAAACGCTCAAGTACCTCAAACCGGCGACACTCTCACCAAGATCACTCCACACGCAAGATTACAACCTATAGAGGCCACAAAGCGCCTATTAATACCTTTAGATCCCGACGAGAATATTCTACAAAACTTGGCAAAGACTCTCCCGCAACAGCGTAAATCTCCTCCTCTATCGAGGCCGCTACCAAGCCAACCAGGGGGTTAACACGCCCTGACCGACGTACAATTCTACAACACAAAGAATGCTACACAAGTTCATCAGAATACACCCTATGTAATTACTTCAGCTTCTCTTATTTAAATTCAGCTTAAGTCGCAAGACATTGCCGTAAGTATTATTCAGCTTAAGTCAAAAGACATTGCCGACAATTATAATGTTCATTTCTATATATAGTATACTTCAACTATATATTCCTACAACATGTAATTTCCAATTACAATGTAAGGTCAAGAATGTTTACCTCGATAAGCCCAAAATTATCCGAGTTTATATGTCGTTCTCGAACAAGGTTTAGCTCCTACTCCGGCGCTCCAAAACGCTCCAAGAACCCTTAAGTGTCTACACAACTTCTACTTAATACTTCAACTACGGTGAAGATTTTTCCTTAGGGTTTCGTTTAGTGGCTAAAGGAAAGTATAATAGTATTTTCCAAGCCAGATAAAGGGTACTTTGGAAAGTACTACAAGGTATTTGGCTAAAGTATTTTGGGCATTATAACGATACTTGTAGAATACATTTCTACCAAGGGGGTAGTATTTTGACTAGCACAACTAGGCTAGGGGTTGCTCTCAGAGCCACTAGGCAAGTGGGGCTCGGCCAGGGCCTTCAAGAGGGGGAGAGGGGTGGTGTTTGGACGAGAACAAGGTTGAGGGAGAGGGAGGATTTTCAAGACTTAGACAATTTTGGATGAAGAAGTTCATCAACTAAGGGGGTATTTATAGGTCAAGTGAAGGCCAACCAATGGCCAAGATGAAGACAAGTGTGGTGCAAGTGTAGGCTAGATTTAAGCCAAGTGCACCTTATCCATCTACCACAACAACTTGCACAAAATATCCTACCTAACCCCACTCACCAATTCGGCCCAAATTGCCGTCCCACTCCATCCAATGTGAGGTGACACTTGTCACCCTCCCGCTGGTCCAAAATGTTTTGTCTCTCGAAAATCCGCAAAAATTATAAACGACATAGCCGAAATTCCCTACGAAAGTCGTGGAAAACGTTTCGCCGAAAAACGACTCTAACCGGGTGTCAGGCACAAAAAGAATTCGCCAAGCCTAAAGAAGTTCGAAAATTTCACGCACGCCCCCACGCATACTCCGGAAATACGGGTATAACATTCTCCTTCCTTAGAAACATTCGTCCGAATGTTCCTTCTCAAGACGGATAACGATAAAGTTCTTCTAATAAGTTGCCAACGCCACAACCGCCACAAACAACACATGCACGCAAATACTCATATCCCATCCACGAGGAAACACCTCTAACATCACAAACTTTTGTCACTTTGTCGCGAGGTTCTAGTGTCACTCCGACCCAACAAATGGTACGGATCGCACGCGATTCCCGAGGTCTAAAATATACATCCTTCGCACCTTCTCCCTTTACAAGAAATGATCAGATCTATGCTCGCAATACATGCTCGCCTCTACCCTTACTCGTCGTACTCTTCTCGAACTCTTGAACTCTTTTAGCATACGCACCACACTTTAGTTTCCAAACTTGGAGTCACTACCTCCCAACTTGGTCATCCTATTAGCCTCGATCTTCCTAAGGCTATTCCCGCCTTCACGATCTACTGGTCGAACGTATCCACGAACTCCTACGATGGTCATCAAAACTGGGCCTAGCACTCGTGACCCTACCACCGGCGGGACCACCCAGAGCCGACCCCACCTCATTCTGCCACGGGTTGACACGCAACACGCCTCAACCCGACTCCTCCGTCACGCCAACTCTCTTGTTTCTCGATCCTAACAACCTTGCTAAATCACATCATGAAAGATACCACTCTCATTTACCCAACCTGCAGACTTATCACACAATATTTTCTAGGCCTAAAATGCACTCGACAAGGATCACTCGCAAAATCTTGTTCTCAAGACTACTTACATCTAAGGTCTCAACCGTAATATTCTAAGGTTCATCATCTTCTCACCCCTGTGCTTACCCTTTTTCCCCAACCAGTTCCTAAATCACATTTTAGCACAAAGCTATCCGAACATAACACTTAACACATTAACATAACATCAAAACATACAAGCCTCTAGATGGTTAAGATATACAGTTACCGCTCCACTCTAATCATAAGTCCTACGCAGGCGCATAATCGTAGGGCGGCGAACTCGCCATCGATCCGCAGGTCGCGCTGCCGCCGTTACTCTCCTATAATCACGCCTTCGTCACATGGCTCGACGGCCGCAGTGAAACAAGCACCGAAAAGACGACATTCGGGATGATGTTTGCCACATCGTACACCAGGGGGACATGAATCCCGCTAGCACTCACGTATACCGTGGAACTGAAGCCACGAGCTCGACCAGCTCCGAATACCTGAACGCCCGAAGATCGAGGGGGACCACTGCATCGGTGGAGGTACATAACTAGATCACGCTGAGGCGGTCCGCCTCGAAAGTTACCAAAGGACCGCTGCTCGCCCTCTTCTCGCTGATCTCGGCCATTCCGTCGACCTCTCCGTGCCTCACATCCTAGTGCATGAGCTTGACGCGGGCAATGTCCATGCCGGCCAAGAGCTACACCGCACAAGCCTCGCCAAGTAATCGCCCACCGGTGACGTAGCGGTGTACTGGCCCTCCATATCCACTACTCTGCGGGAACATACCGAGCTAATGAGTCGAACTCACATTGTACTCTCTAACCGCCCGCCCGCCCCGCCTCAACGTCAAAAACTGTCGCCCGAGCCTCCTCATTCGCGAGGCAAGAAATGTGCAAGAAATGCCTCGAGAACTTCGCCCCAAATCGCTGGAAGTGCATGCTCTTCCCGACAGCTCACGAATCAAACTACCAATCGCAGATTACGCAAATGATGCGAACCCAATACCACCGACTCGCCTCGAGGCTCGATCACTCATGATCCGTGAGTCGCTTGATAAACTCCGAGGGTCGCCTCGCCTCGATCCATAGAACACCGGAGGGCTACAACTCGGAAGTCACGTAGCCTCAAACCGCTCGCCGGGGTGTACTACGGTAAGCTAATGGGCCGGAATCGCTGATCCACTATCTCATATCGGCCACGACCGCCGAATCGGGCCATCTCTTGTACCCATCTCATCGGCTGTGCCGTGGACCGGAGGCTCAGCTTCGACCGCTCGCGCCTCGTACTCTCGTATCTCACTAATGACTCCTCGATTGCCTTGCCCATCCGGGCTCGCAGGTTTTACGCGAGGCATAATCGTAAAGGAAAGGAATACGCCGAGGGTCCAATTTATCACACGACTCTAAGGCACGATCTCGAATGAGAAGGATGAAACCAATCCTAAATGTCTCGCACCTCACGATTATAGATGTGGTGCACAACACACCGATAATCAAGACTCTACTAGACACGGTTCAGACACTTTCCGAGGACTAATCGCTCGATACCACTTTTGTCACGACCGAACTCGCCCGTGGATCGTGCCTTACCTGCACCCTAGTGATACAACATCGAGAGAAAATCGTGGAAATAAAAACATGAACATGAATTAAGAGAAAAGATAAATAACCAGTCAACCAAAACAGTTGCCTTCATCATATATACATAAATATCAGAACAGCTTATCCTTTTTACAAACCCCGCCACAACAAAGCATGCACTTAAGATTTTACAACTATGGCGGACGGGCCCGCCATACCCCGAATGTATAAGCATCTATGGACTGTGGTAACATACCAAAAGATAAGCCTCGAAGGAACGGAGCTTTCCAATACTGAAGGTGATCCTAAAGCGGGATCGATACCGATGTACCTTTTACTGCAGATGAACGCACCAAGGAAGTCGATAACAGTACAGTATGTGAAAGCGTAAATGAAATCATAATAGTTTATATAAAGCGGAGACATGTATGATAACCAAACTACGATTCACAACATAGAAGCGATATGTCAAGTCGGACTCACGCCTAAAAGTCATCCTCATGCCCGTGGAACTCCTTCCTCACCGCCATCTAGGTACAAATCATGAGATACGTATAATGTGTCTCGCCCATCTTATGGACCCAATATAGAAAAGGGTGGAATACATTCCTGCTCATCCCGTGAACCGTGAGTCGAGTGGAATACATTCGGATGAGCCAGAGTCAAGTGAAATACATTCCGATTTACGGTCCTCAAGTGAAATACATTCCGGATGAACCGGTCCTCAAGTGAAATACATTCCGGATGAACCGTAATCAAGTGAAATACATTCCGGATGAACCGGTCCTCAAGTGAAATACATTCCGATGAACCGTAATCAAGTGAAATACATTCCTGATGAACCGGTCAAGTGAAATACATTCCTGATGAACCGTAATCAAGTGATATACATTCGGATGAACCGGTAGTCGAGTAGAACACAGACTTACACAACAAGGCTATCACACGTAACATGGTCAAGTTTCATAACAACAAGTATAAGCAAGTTACACACGACTCAAGGTACTTTCATTTTATATCAAAGTCGGATTTTAACCTTAAAGTACTACGTCCGTTAAATTCCTTTTAAGATCCATTTCTTTTACAAAGGTCACCCGATACAGTAGTATAAAATTTGAGTGACTAACATTGTTAAGTAAACCAAAAGGCTTTCATTTGTAAAATCAATTGACAACAATATTTTACAAACGTTCAACTTTGCATAATTTGAATGCTCAAGTTTCTCATTTTAGAAAAGGTTTCGTAGTTCATAGTTTTAAATCCTTTAAAACATAATTCTCCTTTAAACGTTTTGAGAAACCTATGTCTTATAAGTGAGTAGGTTATTCTTGTTTATAATCAATCTTATTAGCACCATGATCTAGGAAATGTAATATCATTTTGTCTCATCTTAGCTTCATGCGGATGGAGGTTTCTACTGGTTTTAATAATACTTCTTTAGTCAATACATTTTCCTTTTATTAACGCCGCAGTGGTTTGTCGATACACATTCGATTTCGAAATCGAGAAAACATTCTTAAGCCGTTATACCTAACTTCCCATAAAGCTAGTATAACTCTTAAGCTTTCAAAACCAAGTAATACTCATTCTTTCAAAGCGATTCATAAATCTTTTGAAATTCTTCAAGTTCTTTATTAACACAGATCAAGCCGCTTATTATTCAAATCAGTTACCTTTTAAAACCACAAAGTATGTGCTTATCCACATAAAGCTATTATAACCAACTTCCCATAAAGCCGTTATAACACTTTATGTTTTAAATCAATCAAATACATTAGCACATGTACGTCTACCGTACTACATAGTTCACACATATCATGCTAGAAGAGATAGGAAGATGTTCACATACCTCGCGACGATTATCGACTAATAGCAAAACGCCCAAGTACCTCAAACCGTCGGCGACACTCGACCAAGCAGATCACTCCACACGCGACTACAACCTATAGAGGCCACAAAGCGCCTATTAATACCTTTAGATCCCGGCGTAGAATATTCTACAAAAACTTGAAGACCTCCCCGCAACAGCGTAAATCTCCTCTCTATCGAGGCCGCTACCAAGCCAACCAGGAGGGGGTTAACACGTCTGACGGACGTGTACAATTCTACAACACAGAATGCTACACAAGTCTCTGTAATACACCTATGTAATTCTGATGATTCTCTTATTTAAATTCAGCTTAAGTCGCAAGACATTGCTGTAAGTATTATTCAGCTTAAGTCAAAAGACATTGCCGCACAATTATAATGTTGAGTTCTATATATAGTATACTTCAACTATATATTCCTACAACATGTAATTTCCAATTACAATGAAGGTCAAGAATGTTTACCTCGATAAGCCCAAAATTATCCGAGTTTATATGTCGTTCTGAACAAGGTTTAGCTCCTACTCAGTGCGCTCCAAAACGCTCAAGAACCCTAGAAGTGTCTACACAACTTCTACTTAATACTTCAACTACGGGTGAAGATTTTTCCTTAGGGTTTCGTTTAGTGGCTAAAGGAAAGTATAATAGTATTTTAGGACCGTATAAAGGGTACTTTGGAAAGTACTACAAGGTATTTGGCTAAAGTATTTTGGGCATTATAACGATACTTGTAGAATACATTTCTACCAAGGGGGGTAGTATTTTGACTAGCACAACTAGGCTAGGGGGGGGGGTTGCTCTCGGCTAGAGCCACTAGGCAAGGGGGGGGGCTCGGCCGAGGGCCTTCAAGAGGGGGGAGAGGGGTGGTGTTTGGACGAGAACAAGGTTGAGGGAGAGGAGGGATTTTCAAGACTTAGACAATTTTTGGATGAAGAAGTTCATCAACTAAGAAGTATTTATAGGTCAAGTGAAGGCCAACCAATGGCCAAGATGAAGACAAGTGTGGTGCAAGTGTAGGGCTAGATTTAAGCCAAGTGCACCTTATCCATCTACCACAACAACTTGCACAAAATATCCTACCTAACCCCACTCACCAATTCGTCCAAATTGCCGTCCCTCCATCAATGTGAGGTGACACTTGTCACCCTCCGTTGGTCCAAAATGTTTGTCTCTCGGAAAAATCCATAAAATTATAAGCGACATAGCGGAAATTCCCTACGAAAGTTGTGAAAGCGTTTAGTCGAGCGACTCTAAGGGTGTTGTGCACAAAAGAATTCGGCAAGCCTAAAGAAGTTCGAAAATTTCTCGTCGTCCCCACGTACATACTGCGGAAATACGGTATAACACTAGATCGCACATTAGATCTGCGGCGAGTGGCGGCTTTGATCATGTGACGGTGCAGGCGGATCTCGTGATCTGATTATGACCTTGTTGATCTTGTGGGTTTTAGTAGTCGGCTATGCCTTCGTACTTACCGTCACGGTTCTATTGTGATGACTTTGAGGCATGAGTCCACGACTTGACATGGCCTTATTATTGTGGCGTAGTTTGGTTATCATACATGTCTCTGCTTTATATAGACTACATGATTTCATTCCAGCGTTTATTTTGATTTCACATACTTGGTACTGTTGTCTTGACCTCCTTGGGGCTGCGTTCATCAGTGAGTAAAGGTACTCCTCCGTTGATCCGTTCTTAGGATCACCGTTTGACGTTAGAAAGCTCGTTTCTCGGAAGCTTAACATTTTGGTATGGTCCCTGTCGTTGTAGATATTTGTATTCGGGGTATGGCGGGGCCTGTCCCGCCATTGTTGTTTAAACTCTTAGAAGTGCGTAGACTGTTGTAAGGTTAGGATATAGCTGTTCGTTTTGGGTATTTAGTTATATGTATGCGAAAGGCAACTTTCTTGAATAAGCGTGTCTCGATTTTCTTGTTTCATATCTTGGTTGTTTTATATTAGTGATTTCTCGATGTATGACTCTTTGGGGTGCGGGTAAGGCACGATCCACGGGCCGGGCAGGTCGTGACAAAAGTGGTATCGAGCGATTAATCCTCGGAAAGTGTCTGAGCCGTATCCGATGAAGTCTTGATTATCGGTGTGTTGTGCACCACACCAATGTCGAGGAGGCTATAGGATATTTAGGATTGGTTTCCATTCTTCTCACTCTGAGATCGTGCTTTAGAAATTTGTGTTATAAGTTGGACCCCTCTAACGTATTCCTTTCCTTTACCGGTGATGCCTCGCGCGAGCAACTCGAGCCCGAAGGGCAAGCGTAGGAGGCTGCGAGTGGAGTTGAGAGAGTTAGAAGGGCCTGAGCCCAATCATCACTGGGGTGATACTTGCGGGGAGTTACGAGGCGTCGCGGCCGCGGCCGAAGTTTGTAGCGTGGCGGCGATTCCTCTGCGGCCATGACATCTGGACCTTGATTCGCGACTTGGGCGAAAATATGGATTGGAAGGAGAGCGGCCTGTTACTAGCGAGGATTTGGCGGCGAGTATTCTATGTGCCGGTATACCAAGGATATTGATGCTTATCTAAGAAGGGTTGTGAGGAAGTAGCTCTTGATCGAGAGCAGGCGGGCTTGCGTTGAGATTATGTGCGTGGTGAGAGAGGTAGAGATCGGCAGATGAAACAAGATCAGCGAAGAGGGCGTTTGGCGGAGATCATTTGGTAACTCTCGGCGAACCGCCTCGCAGCTGATTTAGACAGCGCCTCGCCGGTCGCAGTGTCCTCGCGAGGTTGATTTTCCTCGGTGTTCACGGTGTGTAGCGTCATCGGAAATCGTCTTTTTATTGGTGCTTGCTTTTATTGCGGCCGTCAGGGCCCGTATGGCGAGGAATGTTCTATGAGGAAGGATGCAAGTAAGAAGACCCGACTATTAGACCGATTGTGGATGCGGTTGTTGAGTGGAGGAGTGTTAGCGAGAGGCCACCTATCTCGGTGTGGCGTTGTGGTCGATGTCATGCGTGAAGTGTCGGTACTTCTACGTCAGCTTGTTATGTTTGCAAGCAGCAGGGCCATTTTGCGAGAAATTGTCCCACCAGAGTTGGCAGGGATGTAGAGACTCAGCCTTGGGGATCAGTGGATAGTTCATCACCTTCCCGGTATGCGCCCGGAGGCGGGATTGATTAATGCGACACAGGGAGTCTGGCGTAAATCTGGTATATCCTTAACCCTTTAGAGATTTATATGTGTAGTAAAATGCGATTATATTAAGTATTGTTTCGGTTAGCATGGGGTTAGTGTGATTAGAATTATTTTAGTTAGCAGGGTAAGATTGGGGATAGAGAAGGTGGGAGCTTTAGAATATTATACGTAGAGACCTTAGGCGAGGCCGTCTTTGGTAAAAGGATTATTTCGTGTTTGACCCTATCGAGGGTTATAGTATCGTGAGATATTTTTGTGAGGTGAATCCACGAGTATTGTGAAATGAAAGAGGATGGTTGAGCTTAGAAGACCGCTAGGTTTCGTGACATGATTAGTGAGATTGTTAGGATCGGAGAGCTAGTGTTTGGCGTGTTAGGGTCGGGTTGAGGTGTGTTGGGTCGACCACGCATACTGTTTGGTGATGGGGTCGGTTGTGGTGGTCCGTTTTTTGTCGGGATCACGAGGGTGTTAGGCGAGTTTAGTCAACCATTATGCGAATTCGTGGGCGCGTTCGATCGATAGTCGGGCGATGAGGTCGGCCGTCTTATCTTTTAGTCAAAGCGTGTACTCGGTAGTAAGTTGCGAGATGATTATTTCAAGAAGGTTGTAAGGCTGCACGGGGTGCCTACCTTCACCTTATGGCTGTCAGAGGAGTCCAAGTTACGGCTGTTTCTTTCTAGAAGAGTTACCAGGCAAGGTTAGTAACTCAGAAGAATCTCAGTGTCGCATTCACCCTCGGGCAAGTGGTTGGATTTCGGGATTAGCTGTAAGGACTCTTCACCTCTTGTTGAGTATGTATTATATAGCTACCATTTCAGTATTCAGGTGTCGCCGTTTGGAGCCTTTTTATTAGCACTAGTTTAAGATTTCCGATCGATTGATTCGATGTAAGCAAGGTGCATATAGTTGGTTCGTACTTGTTCAGCAGGGCGTGGATAGGGTGGAGCTTATCCAGAAGAGGTTAGTGGCAGCTCAGAGTCAGTGGGAGGCAGTACGTCCGGTCTTTCGTATCGTTATGTTCGGAAGTGGCGTATAAAGAGGCGAGCCTCACGAAACGAGGCGAAGTGGCTCTCCGTGTATGGCACGTCACGAGAAGGGCCGTAGGGCATGCCTCAGGGATCGCAAGCAGCCCGGTACCATTTGTTGGGTCGTCGGAGCAAGGCTCGCGGCAAAGTGACAAAAGTGGTATCACGACGAGTAAGGGAAGAAGCGAGCATGTATGGTATAGGTATGATCGTTTCGTTTGTTAAGAGTAGGTGCGAAGGGAGTATCTTTTTAGACCTCGAGTAGGAGTTTCTTTTGTGTTTGAGGTGATTCCTCGTGGACTTGGAGATAAGTGTGCGCTTGTTGTGTTGTAGCCAGGTGTGGCATGGTTGTTTCCGTAAGTATAGCAGTGAGGACTATACTGGCGCCTGTTTGTTTTGATACCTAGAAGGAACATTCGGGACGAATGTTTCTAAGGAGGGGAGAATGTTATACCCCGTAGTTTCAGGGTATGTATGCGAGGACGTACGTACGAGAATACGACATTGAACTTGGAAAGGAAGAACGAGGTGATTTTTCCACGGAAAAGTTTCCGGTTTTTGTGAAGGAAAAAGGTTCGTTAATGGGAATTGAATTCCCCGATTTGGTATTCGGACTTCTTGGAACATTAGAGAATTTTGGAATTTTATTTTCGGAAATGGTCACGTGGGACCCGCGGGGGAAATTTACGGTTTTGTGGGGCCCACTTTGTTTTCGAGATTTTGGCCATTGTGGATATTTTCGGAAGATGAAATATTTTGTACTTGTAGGAAGGCGACACGTTTCACCCACTAGTTGGCTTGGGCGATTTCACTTTGTGCACGCCTTTGGTTAGAGTCGTTTTTAAAGCGTTTTACACAACTCGCGTAGGATAAATTCGGCTATATCATTTCTTATTTTTGCGGATTTTTAGAGGCGTAACACTTTGGACCAACGAGAGGCGACACTTGTCACCTCTCATTTGTGGACTTATGGCGGTATTAGGGCGAATGGAGAGGCTTATTTTGTCTTGGAGTTGGTAGGATATTTTGTGTGCAAGTTGGCCAAGGACACTTGCCTAAATCCTCACCTACACTTGCCTTGCACTTGGCATCATCTTGGCCATTGGTTGGCCATCCCTTGACCTATAAATACCCCTTGTTGAAGAGTTATTTCATCCTAAATTGAGCAATCTTTCTAAGTCTCAAATCCTCCCTCTCCTCTTATGTTTCGTCCAAACACACCCTCTAAAGCTAGCCTAGCGAAACACTACCCCCTCCTTGGTAGAAAAGTTGTCTTCTAGTATCGTTATAATGCCCAAATTACTAGCCCAAACCCCTTAGTCCTTAGTAGAAGTTGTGAAGAACTTACAGGGTTTTCTTGGAGCTCTGGGCGCCTGACTTAGGAGCTAAACCTTGCTCAGTGACTTTTATCTAGGATATTATTGGGCTTACGAGGTAAATAACCTTACCCTCCTTTTGTAAATTAGAATTTATATCTTGTAGAAGTATAGGAATAAGTATTAAATACTTAGAAGGATATTGAGAATAGAATTGAGTATTATCACGATGAAGGGCTTAAAGGAGAATAATAGAAGCGTACTTACATAGGGTGTTTCACAATAGACTTGAGTAGCTCGCGGGTAGGGAAGTCTGCCCAATTGTCCATAGAATAGTGAACCCTCTGTTTAGAGCTTTATTGATCTGATCTGAGGCGTTGATAGGCGTATTTGGTGATATAGGTCGATACTCTGCGCGCGACATATTGACTTGGCGGTCTTTTGCGAGAAGGTATGTGATTCTTCCTATCCTCTTGAGCATGATATTTTAAAGAATATGTATATAGTACGGTGAGCGTCGTGTGTTAAGCGAATAATAACTACGGCAATGTCTTGGACTTAAGCTGAATAATAATTACGGCAATGTCTTGGACTTAAGCACGAATAATAATTACAATGTCTTGACTTAAGCCGAATAAAAGAATCGAAGTAGTTCAAAGAATTAGAAACCTTTTGAAAGAAGAGTAACATTTGGTTTTAAAAGCTTAAGAGTTATACTAGCTTTATGGGAAGTTAGGTATAACGGCAAGAGTGATAAAAGGAATAATGTTTCTTGATTTGAAATCGAGAATGAATGTCGAACAAACCACAAAGTAGCTAATAAAGAGAAAATGTTTTGACTAATAATGTATTAAAACCAGTAGAAACTTCCATCTGCATAGGATCTAAGATGAGACAAAATGATATTATATTTCCTAGATCATGACTGCTGTAATAAGATTGTTATGAACAATAATAACCTACTCACGCATAAGGTATATGTTTCTCAAATTGTTTTAAAGGATTAAAACTATGAACTACGAAACCTTTCGAAGATGAGAGACTTGAGTAATTGAAATTAGGCAAACTTGAACGTTAGGAAAAGAATGTTGTTACTTGATTTTACAAGAGAAGTGTTTTAATTTACTTGAAAGATAATTACTCTATTTTTATACTACGGGTATTGTGTGACTTTTGTGAAAGAATCGGATCTTTTAAAAGAGTAATAAATGAAGTACTTTGGAGCTGAAAACCCGATCTTGTTTTCATAATGTAGAAAGTACCTTGTGTGAATAAACTTGATTGTATTGATTTGTGATAGTCTTGTAATACTTTCTTGCTGACTTGATAAAGTAAACATGTTAGGATGCTACGTGAGTTAGTATCTTGTGATGATTATGTAGAAGGGTTTTCCCTTATTGTGCTTAGGTTGTTTATTGATAAAACTGTCATGTTGATATTATATCACTCATGATTAGGGGTTAAGGCGCCTCCGATGCGGGGTAGACTTCGGTAGTCGATGGACTATGATTCGAGAATACCTTATGCAGTGCAGTATGGCCTATCGCGGAGCTACGGGAGCTCGAGTTAGTATGCGGCCCTTGTGGTCATGCGGTCCTTGTGGCCGTGCGGGCCTGAGTCGGGGCAGCTGCAGGGAGTAGCTACCCTCGATGCGGGGTTATACCTCATGCGGGCCTATCTGATTGGCCTATGCGGAGCTGCGGGAAGTTCCAGGACTAGATGCGCACATTAGATACTGCGGGCGAGTGGCCAGCTTTGATCATGTGATGCAGAGCAGATCTCGTAATCTGATTATGACCTTGTTGATGCTTGTGGGTTTTTAGTAGTCGGCTATGCCTTCGTACTTACCCCGTACGGTTCTATTGTGATGACTTTGAGGGCATGAGTCCCTGACTTGACATGACTGCTTATTATTGTGAACTGTAGTTTGGTTATCATACATGTCTCCTGCTTTATATAGACTACTATGATTTCATTCACAGCATTTATTTTCAGTTTCACATACTTGGTACCTGTTGTACTGACCTCCTTCGGGGGGCTGCGTTCATCTGCGAGTAAAGGTACTCCTCTTGATCCGTTCTTAGGATCACCGTTTATTAGGAAAGCTCCGTTTCTCGGAAGCTTAACATTTTAGTATGGTCCCAATCGTTGTAGATATTTGTATTGGGGTATGGCGGGGCCTGTCCGCCATTGTTGTTTAAACTCTTAGAAGTGCATGTAGACTGTTGTAAGGTTGGGATATAGCTATTCGTTTTGGGTATTTAGTTATATGTATGCGAAAGGCAACTTTCTTGAGATAAGCGTGTCTCAATTTTCTTGTTTCATATCTTGGTTGTTTTATATTCGTGATTTCTACGATGTATGACTCTTGGGGTGCGGGTAAGGCACGATCCACGGGCCGGGCGTCGTGACAAAAGTGGTATCGAGCGATTAATCCTCGGAAAGTGTCTGAGACCGTATCGGTGAAGTCTTGATTATCGGTGTGTTGTGCACCACACGATAATCGAGGAGGCTATAGGATATTTAGGATTGGTTTCCATTCTTCTCACTCACGAGATCGTGCTTTAGAGGCGTGTTATAAGTTGGACCCTCTAACGTATTCCTTTCCTTTACGGTGATGCCTCGCGCGCCGAACTTCGAGGCCCGAGAAGAGCAAAGCGTAGGAGGCTGCGAGTGGAGTTGAGAGAGTTAGAAGGCAGGCCCAATCATCACTGAGGGGTGATACTTGCGGGGAGTTACGAGGCGTCGCGGCCGTGGCCGAGTTTGTACGTGGCGGCGATTCTACTGCGGCCATGACATCTGGACCTTGTTCCGCGACTTGGAAGCGAAAATATGGATTGGAAGGAGAGCGGCCTGTTACTAGCGAGGATTTGGCGGCGGGAGTATTCTATGTATGCCGGTATACCAAGGATATTGATGCTTATCTAAAGAAGGGTTGTGAGAAGTAGCTCTTGATCGAGAGCGAGCGGGCTTGCGTTCGAGGATTATGTCTGTGGTGAGAGAGGTAGAGATCGGCAGATGAAACAAGATCGGCGAAGAGGCGTTTGGCGGGATCATTTGGTAACTCTCGGCGAACCGCCTCGGCAGCGGTTAAACGGCGCCTCCGCCCGGTCTGCAGTGTCCTCGCGAGGTTGATTTTCCTCGGTGTTCCGCGGTGTAGCAGCGTCGTCGGAAATCGTCTTTTTATTGGTGCTTGCTTTTATTGCGGCCGTCGAGGGCCGTATGGCGAGAATGTTCTATGAGGAAGGATGCAGTAAGAAGACCCGGCCTATTAGACCGATTGTGGATGCGGTTGTTGAGTGGAGGAGTGTTAGCGAGAGGCCACTATCTCGGTGTGGCGTTGTGGTCGATGTCATGCGTGGGAGTGTCGTGCTTCACGTCGGCTTGTTATGTTTGCAAGCGGCGGGGCCATTTGCGAAATTGTCCCACGAGTTAGCGAGGATGTAGAGACTTCGGCCTTGGGGATCGATGGATAGTTCATCACCTTCCCGGTATGCGCCGGGAGGCGGGATTGATTAATGCGACACGGGAGTCTTGGCGTAAATCTGGTATATCCTTAACCGCTTTAGAGATTTATATGTGTAGTAAAATGCGATTATATTAAGTATTGTTTCGGTTAGCATGGGGTTAGTGTGATTAGAATTATTTTAGTTAGCAGGGTAAGATTGGGGATAGAGAAGGTGGGAGCTTTAGAATATTATACGTAGAGACCTTAGAGGCGAGGCCGTCTTTGGTAAAAGGATTATTTCGTGTTTGACCCTATCGAGGTTATAGTATACGTGAGATATTTTTGTGAGGTGAATCCACGAGTATTGTGAAATGAAAGAGGATGGTTGAGCTTAGAAGAGCTAGGTTTCGTGACATGATTAGTGAGATTGTTCGGATCGGAGAGCTAGTGTTTGGCGTGTTCTGGGTCGGGTTGAGGCCGTGTTGCGGGTCGACCCACGCCCTGTTTGGTGATGGGGTCAGTTTGTGGTGGTCCCGTTTTTTTGTCAGGATCACGAGGGTGTTAGGCCCAGGTTTAGTCAACCATTATGCAGTCGTGGGCGCGTTCGATCGATGGTCGGGCGATGAGGTCGGCCGTCTTATCTTTTAGTCAAGCGTGTACTCGGTAGTAAGTTGCGAGATGATTATTTCAAGAAGGTTGTAAGGCTGCAGGTGCCTACCTTCCGCTTATGGTGTCGAGAGGAGTCAGTTACGGTGTTTCTTTCTAGAAGAGTTACGAGCAAGGTTAGTAACTTCGGAAGAATCTCAGTGTCGCATTCACCCTCGGGCAAGTGGTTGGATTTCGGGATTAGCTGTAAGGACTCTTCACCTCTTGTTGAGTATGTATTATATAGCTACCATTTCAGTATTCAGGTGTCGCCGTTTGGAGCCTTTTTATTAGCACTAGTTTAAGATTTCCGATCGATTGATTCGATGTAAGCAAGGTGCATATAGTTGGTTCGTACTTGTTCAGCAGGGCGTGGATAGGGTGGAGCTTATCCAGAAGAGGTTAGTGGCAGCTCGAGTCGGTGGGAAGCGATGCGTCCAGGTCTTCGTATCGTTATGTTGGAAGTGGCGTATAAAGAGGCGAGCCTGCTCGAGAACGAGCGGCAGTGGCTCTCCGTATGGCACGTCACGAGAAGGGCGTAGGGCATGCCTCGAGGATCATGGCGACCGGTACCATTTGTTGGGTCGTCGGAGCAAGGCTCGCGGCAAAGTGACAAAAGTGGTATCACGACGAGTAAGGGAAGAAGCGAGCATGTATGGTATAGGTATGATCGTTTCGTTTGTTAAGTAGGTCTTGAAGGAGTATCTTTTTAGACCTCAGTAGGAGTTTCTTTTGTGTTTGAGGTGATTCCTCGTGGACTTGGAGATAAGTGTGCGCTTGTTGTGTTGTAGCGGTGTGGCATGGTTGTTTAGTAAGTATAGCGGTGGGGACTATCTTTGGCGCTTTGTTTGTTTGATACCTAGAAGGAACATTCGGAATGAATGTTTCTAAGAGAGGAGAATGTTATACCGTAGTTTCGGGTATGTATGCGAGGGCGTGCGTGCGAGAATCGACATTGAACTTGGAAAGGAAGAGCGAGGTGATTTTCCACGGAAAAGTTTCGGTTTTGTGAAGGAAAAAGGTTCGTTAATGGGAATTGAATTCCCGATTTGGTATTCGGACTTCTTGGAACATTAGAGAATTTTGGAATTTTATTTTGGAAATGGTCACGTGGGACCGCGAGAAATTTACGGTTTTGTAGGGGCCACTTTGTTTTGAGATTTTGGCCATTGTGGATATTTTGGAAGATGAAATATTTTGGGCGTGTAGGAAGGCGACACGTGTCACCCACTAGTTGGCTTGGGCGATTTCACTTTGTGCCTGACAGATTAGAGTCGTTTTCGGCGAAGCGTTTTACACACTTCGCGTAGGATAAATTCCGGCTATATCATTTCTTATTTTTGCGGATTTTTAGAGGCGTAACACTTTGGACCAACGAGAGGCGACACATGTCACCTCTCGTTTGTGGACTTGTGGCGGTATTAGGGCGAATGGAGAGGCTTATTTTGTCTTGGAGTTGGTAGGATATTTTGTGTGCAAGTTGGCCAAGGACACTTGCCTAAATCCTCACCTACACTTGCCTTGCACTTGGCATCATCTTGGCCATTGGTTGGCCATCCCGACCTATAAATACCACTTGTTGAAGAGTTATTTCATCTAAATTGAGCAATCTTTCTAAGTCTCAAATCCTCCCTCTCCTCTTATGTTTCGTCCAAACACACACCTCTAAAGCTAGCCTAGCGAAACACTACCCACTCATGGTAGAAAAGTTGCCTTAGTATCGTTATAATGCCCAATTACCTAGCCCAAACCCCTTAGTCCTTAGTAGAAGTTGTGAAGAACAGGGTTTTCTTGGAGCTCTGGAGCGCCTGACTTAGGAGCTAAACCTTGCTCGGTGCGACTTTTATCTAGGATATTATTGGGCTTACAGGGTAAATAACCTTACCCTCCTTTTGTAAATTAGAATTTATATCTTGTAGAAGTATAGGAATAAGTATTAAATACTTAGAAGGATATTGCGAATAGAATTGAGCTGTTATCACGATAGAAGGGCTTAAAGGAGAATAATAGAGGCTGTACTTACATGGAATTTGTTTCACAATAGACTTGAGTAGCTCACGGGTAGGAAGTGCTGCCCGATTGTCCATAGAATAGTGAACCCTCTGTTTAGAGCTTTATTCGATCTGATCTAGGCGTTGATAGGCGTGTTGGTGATATAGGTCGATACTCTGCGCGACATATTCAACTTGGCGGTGCTTTCGAGAAGGTATGTGATTCTTCCTATCCTCTTGAGCATGATATTTTAAAGAATATGTATATAGTACGGTGAAGCGTGCGTGTGTTAAGCGAATAATAACTACGGCAATGTCTTGGACTTAAGCACGAATAATAATTACGGCAATGTCTTGGACTTAAGCACGAATAATAATTACGGCAATGTCTTGACTTAAGCCGAATAAAAAGAATGCGAAGTAGTTCAAAGAATTAAGAAACCTTTTGAAAGAAGAGTAACATTTGGTTTTAAAAGCTTAAGAGTTATACTAGCTTTATGGGAAGTTAGGTATAACGGCAAGAGTGATAAAAGGAATAATGTTTCTTGATTTGAAATCAGAATGAATGTCGAACAAACCACAAGTAGCTAATAAAGAGAAAATGTTTTGACTAATAATGTATTAAAACCGATAGAAACTTCCATCTGCATAGGATCTAAGATGAGACAAAATGATATTATATTTCCTAGATCATGGTCTTTGTAATAAGATTGTTATGAACAATAATAACCTACTCACGCATAAGGTATATGTTTCTCAAATTGTTTTAAAGTTAAAACTATGAACTCTGAAACCTTTCGAAGATGAGAGACTTGAGTAATTGAAATTAGGCAAACTTGAGCGTTAGGAAAAGAATGTTGTTACTTGATTTTACAAGAGAAGTGTTTTAATTTACTTGAAAGATAATTACTCTATTTTTATACTACGGGTATTGTGTGACTTTTGTGAAAAAGCGGATCTTTTAAAGAGTAATACATGAAGTACTTTGGGGCTAAAAACCGAACTTGTTAGCATAATGTAGAAAGTACCTTGTGTGAATAAACTTGATTGTATTGATTTGTGATAGTCTTGTAATACTTTCTTGTGACTTGATAAAGTAAACATGTTAGGATCTTCGTGAGTTAGTATCTTGTGATGATTATGTAGAAGGGTTTTCCCTTATTGTGCTTAGGTTGTTTATCGATAAAGCGTCATGTTGATATTATATCACTCGTGATTAGGGGTTAAATTGCCCTCCGTCTGGGGGTAGACTTCGGCGGTCGATGGACTATGATTCGAGAATACCTTATGCAGTGCAGTATGGCCTATCGCGGGCTACGGGAGCTCGAGTTAGTATGCGGCCCTTGTGGTCATGCGGTCCTTGTGGCGTGCGGGCCTTGAGTCGAGGCGGCTAGGGAGTAGCTACCCTCGATGCGGGGTTATACCTCATGCGGGCCTATCGATTGGCCTATGCGGGTGCGGGAAGTTCGAGGACTAGATCGCACATTAGATCTTTGGGCGAGTGGCGGCTTTGATCATGTGGCGGTGCAGGCGAGATCTCATAATCTGATTATGACCTTGTTGATGCGTGGGTTTTTAGTAGTCGGCTATGCGCCGTACTTACCGTACGGTTCTATTGTTATGACTTTGAGGGCATGAGTCCCTTACTTGACATGACTGATTATTATTGTGAACTGTAGTTTGGTTATCATAAATGTCTCCTGCTTTATATAGACTACTATGATTTCATTCACAGCATTTATTTTGATTTCACATACTTGGTACTGTTATGCGACCTCGCCGAGTGCGTTCATCTGCAGTAAAGGTACTCCTCTGATCCGTTCTTAGGATCCGTTTGACGTTAGGAAAGCTCAGTTTCTCGGAAGCTTAACATTTTGGTATGGTCCACTGTCGTTGTAGATATTTGTATTGGGGTATGGCGGGGCCTGTCCGCCATTGTTGTTTTAAACTCTTAGAAGTGCATGTAGACTGTTGTAAGGTTGGGATATAAGCTGTTCGTTTTTGGGTATTTAGTTATATGTATGCAGAAAGGCAACTTTCTTGAGATAAGCGTGTCTCGATTTTCTTGTTTCATATCTTGGTTGTTTATATTCATTGATTTCTCGATGTATGACTCTTTGGGGTGCGGGTAAGGCACCGATCCACGGGCCGGAGCAGGTCGTGTGAGTAAACACTCTTGACCTTATTGTAATTGGAAATTACATGTGTAGGAATATATATAGTTGAAGTATACTATATATAGGCGAACATAATTGTGCGCAATGTCTTTTGACTTAAGCACGAATTTAAAGAAAGCTGACTGTAATTACATAGGACTGTATTACAGTAGACTTGTGTAGCATTAATGTGAAGTAGAATTGTACACGTCCGGTTAGACGTGTAAACACCCCCCCCCCCCTGGTTGGCTTGGTAGCCGGCCTCGATAGAGGAGGAGATTTACGCTGTTGTTGGGGAGAGTCTTTAGAAGTTTACGTAGAATATTCTACGTTGAGATCTAAGATGTTAATAGGCGTCTTGTGGCCTCTATGGGTTGAAGTACTACGTGTGGCGTGATCTACTTGGCTTAGGAGTAGCGAAGCGGTTTGAGGTACTTGGGCGTTTTGCTATTAGTCGATAATCGTCGCGAGGTATGTGAACCTCTTCCTATCTTTTCTAGCATGATATGTGTATAACTATGTAGTGCGGTAGCGTCGTGTGTTAAATGCATTTGATTGGTTTAAAACATAAAGTGTTATAACGACTTTATGGGAAGTTAGTTATAACGTCTTTATGTAAGTAAGATATGCTTTGTGGTTTTAAAAGATAAGCGATTTGACTTATAGCCCATTTGGATGTGTGATAATAAGAATCTTGAAGTATTTCAAAAGAATTAAGAGACCTTTTTGAAAAGAAGAGTAATATTTGGTTTTGAAAACATAAGAGTGATACTAGCTTTATGGGAAGTTAGGTATAGCGTCTTAAGAAAGATAAAAAGAATGGTTTACTGATTTTAGAAGTTAAGAGACTTATTCTTAAAAGATAAGAGACTTAACTTAAATGAATTAATATGAGTTTTGTGTAAAACCTCATTCGTGAGTAATGAGTGCGTGGTTTTAAAAGGAATAATGTTTCTTGATTTGGAAATCGAATGTGTATCGACAAACCACTGCAGCGTTAATAAAGGAAAATGTAATGAATAATGAAGTATTGTTAAAACCAGTAGAAACCTCCATCTGCATAGAAGCTAAGATAAGACAAAATGATATTACATTTCCTAGATCATGGCTGCTTTAATAAGATGGTTATAAACAAGAATAAACTGCTCACACCTATGGCATATGTTACTCAATTGTTTTAAAAGAGATTAAGACATTGAACTATGAAACTTTTCTAAAATAAAGAGACTTGAGTAATTGAAATTAGGCAAACTGGAACCTTAGGGAAAAGAATGTGGTTAAAAAGGGAAGTGTTTTGGTTTACCTAAAAATGTGAGTCACTCTATTTTATACTACGGGTATCGGGTGACTTTTATAAAAGGAATGGATCTCTTTAAAAAGAATTTAACGTACGTAGTACCTTAGGGTTAAAACCCGGACTTTGACATAAACTGAAAGTACCTTGAGTTATGTATAACTTGCCTATGCTTGTTGTTGTGTAACTTGCCTATGTTTGTTGTTGTGTAACTTGCCTATGCTTATGGTGATAGTCTTTGTTGTGCAAGAATTGTGTTTCTATACTACCGCGTCTCTCGATGGAGGGCCGGTTGACTTGTGGAGGACTTACTTGGGCGTCTGGCGTGTGAGGAGATTCACGGGCATGCTTCCATTAGCGTTATTACATGGGCATGTCTGCAGTTGTGGATTACGTGGACATGTGACCATTTTGGTTATGGCGAAATATCGTGACTTACGGTTGTGATGGTGCGTGCTGTTTACTTGCCCCGTCGGCTACGTGGCGAGTGGATCTGGTATAGGTTATTGCACTTGCCGTGTCGCCAGCGGCGAAGTATCGTGACTACGGTTGTGATCGGTGCACGGCGATTCACTTGCCCCGTCGGCTACGTGGCGCGTGGATCTGGTGGAGGCTAGTGTACTTTCCGTGTCGACCGCGAGTCGGTGTTTGGATGGAGCCGTGACTTACGGTTGTGATCGGTGCTGGCGATTCACTTGCCGTCGGTACGTGGCGGGTGGATCTGGTGGAGGCTAGTGCACTTGCCACGTGTCGGCCCGTGATATGGTTATGCTGATGTGTGATCGGATCGGATCTGGTAGTTATACTTGCCGTCACGGTTTTATTGATCTGAGTGGGACCTAGTGTTCATATATACTCCTTGGTGTTATTATATCATAGACAGCCGGCAGTGAGGAAGGAATTCCATGGGCACGAGTGATGATTTGGAGGGCGTGAGTCCCTGACTTGATATGACTGTTTATATGTGGTGTCTTGTAGTTTGGTTATCATACATGTCTCCTGCTTTATATAGTATTATGATTTCATTCTGACATTTCTGATTTCACATACTTGGTACTGTTATCTTGACCTCCTTGAGGCTGCGTTCATCTGCGGTAGAGGTACATCGGTTGTCGATCCAGCTTTTAGGATCACGCTTTCGGCGTGTTGGGAAGCTCAGTTCCTTGGAGGCTTATCTTTGGTATGTTACCACAGTCTATAAGTTCTTGTACATTCGGGGTATGGCGGGCCTGTCCGTCATAGTTGTTGTAAAAATCTTAAGTGCATGCTTATTTGTAGGCGGGGTTGTAAGGATTATGCTTGTTCAAAGGTCGTTATATATATATAAATGCTGAAAGGCAACCGTTTTGGTTGACCTATTTTCTTTCATCTTGATCTATATCTATTTATATGTTTAAGTTTTCATTTAGCTAGTTTTCTCACGATGTTGTATCACTAGGGTGCGGGGTAAGGCACGATCCGCGAACGGGTTCGGTGTCACGACCGAACAGGGCGTGATGTACCGAGCTACTAATCTGACATCGGCTCATGAAATAAACTCATATAAATAGATATGTTTCCCATATACTTCAATAAAAATTTGGAACCATATTTAGATATATTTTTAACATAGGAATCAATAACATGAACATTCTTAACTACTAAGAGTAGAATAATTTATGGAACAATATCACGGTTACGTTTCATTACATGAAACATGCCAAAGAAAAGAGAATTTATCTTAACATACCTTAGTCAATACACTCGATAACCTGACCTTAGTAGTCGGTATGATACCGGGCGTGGTGGTGCCTTACCGGACACCCAGTAGCCATACATCGAGTAATCGTGGAACATAAAACAAGACATGAAAATATTATGAAGTAAACGATGTCGAGAAAAACTTGCCTTTGGCATATATAAATCGATTTAAAACGAGCGATTACATCCTTATTACAACTCTGCCACAGCGATACTCTGGACCTCTAAGAATGATACGACAACAATGGCGGGACGGGGCCCGCCATACCCACGAATGTAAATACCTACAACGAGGACTATACGTGATGAGCCTCGGAGAAGCGGAGCTTTCCCAATGTGACTGTGACCCTAGGCGAGGATCGATGGCGGTGTACCTTTACTGCGGCATGAGCGGCCCAGAGAGGTCGATACTGAGTGCAGTATGTGGCGAAAATAAATCTTGTAATGAAATCATAGTAGTCTATATAAAGCATGAGACATGTATGATAACCAAACTACGATTCCTGATAAATAGCGATCATGTCAAGTCGGGGACTCACGCCTCAAGTCATCACTCAAATATAACTATGGGTCTCACGCCCAACATCAATCATGCGTGGAATACCTTCCCAGCTGCGGCGATCATGATATAAAAGCATCAGGAATACCATGAACACGAGTCCGCTGTGTCTAATAAAACCGTCTGGGGGTAATGCGAAGGCATAGCCGACTAAAACCACAGTACCAACAAGGTCATAAAGCGTATCATGAGATCTGTCTAGGCCGTCACATGATCAAAGCGGCCACTCGCGCGATATCTAATGTGCGCGTCTAGCCACGAACTCTCATGATTCCGCATAGGCCAAACTCATAGCGCGTGAGTATAACCCGCGTCGAGGGTAGCTACTCCGGCGTCCGCTGGACTCGCGATCCGCGTAGCCACGTAGACCGCGTGACCATAAAGGCGCCACTAACACGGAACTCGTAGCTCGCGTAGGCCGAGACCGCGTGAGGTATTCTCGAATCATGGTCCTGGACCGCTGAGTCTACCCGCGTCGGAGGCGGCAACCTCGGAAGCAAGTCAAGGTGGGTGGTACAATACCAACATAACGGTGATAGTTAAACAACTTAAGCGCGATCGAGGAAACCCTTTACACAAACATCACAAGATACTAACACGTAGCATCTAGCATGTTTACTTAACAAATCAACGAAAGGTATTACAAGGCTAACACAAACCAACATAATCAAGTTATACACACAAGGTACTTTCTACTATATGATTAATAAGATCGGGTTTTTATCCCCAAAGTACTTCATACATTAACTCTTTAAAAGATCGTTACTTTCACAAAGGTCACACAATACGTAGTATATGAAAATAGAGTTATTATCTTTTGAAGTAAATCAAAACACTTCTCTTTGTAAAATCAAGTAACAACATTCTTTTCCAAGCGTTTCAAGTTTGCCTAATTTCAATTACTCAAGTTTCTCATTTTGAAAGGTTTCGTAGTTCATAGTTTTAATCCTTTAAAACAATTTGAGAAACATATGTCTTATATGAGTAGGTTATTCTTGTTCATAATCAATCTTATTAAGCGACCATGATCTAGGAAATGTAATATCATTTTGTCTCATCTTAGCTTCATGCAGATGGAGGTTTCTCTTGGTTTTAATAATACTTCATAAATCAAAACATTTCCCTTTATTAACGCTGCGATGGTTTGTCTATACTCATTCGATTTCGAAATCAAGAAACATTATTCCTTTTTAAAAACCAAGTACTCATTACTCACGAATGAGGTTTCACACAAAATTCATATTAATTTAATTAAGTCAAGTCTCTTATCTTTTAAGATCAAGTCTCTTAACTTTTAAAATCAATAAATCATTCATTTTATCTCTCTTAAGCCGTTATACCTAACTTCCCATAAAGCTATTATAACTCTTAAGTTTTTAAAACCACAAAGCATTTTCTTACCTACATAAAGCTGTTATAACCAACTTCCCATAAAGCCGTTATAACACTTTTATGTCTTAAACCAATCAAATATATTTAACACGTATGTCTCAGTACTACATAGTTATACACATATCATGCTAGAAAAGATAGGAAGAGGTTCACATACCTCACGACGATTATCGACTAATAGCAAAACGCTCCAAGTACCTCAAACCGTCGGCTACTCCTTAAGCCAAGTAGATCGCGCCACACATAGTACTTCAACCTATAAGGCCACAAGGAGCTTATTAACATCTAGATCTTATCGTAGAACTTTCTCTGAAAATTGAAGACCTCCCCGCAAATCGCGTAAATCTCCTCCTCCATCGAGGCCGGCTATCAAGCCAACCCGGGGGGGGGGGGGTGTATACATCTAACCGGACGTATACAATTCTACTTCACAGAAAAGCTACACAAGTCTACTGTAATACAGTCCTATGTAATTACAGTTCAATTCTCTTTCTTTAAATTCAGGCTTAAGTCAAAAGACATTGCCGCAAAGCTATGTTCAGTTCTATATATAGTATACTTCAACTATATACTCCTATAACATGTAATTTCCAATTATAATAGGGGGACAAGATTATTTACCTCGATAAGCCCAAAATTATCCGAGATAAAAGTCGATCTGAGCGAGGTTTAGCTCGACTCAGTGCGCTCCAATTCGCTCCAAACAACCCTTAGAAGTTCTAACCAACTTCTACCTAATACTCCAACTAACTATGGAGATTTTCCTTAGGGTTTCGTTTTTGTGACTGACAGAAAATATAATAGTATTTCTGGGCTTTTCGTATAGGTATAACCTTGGAATACTACAAGGTATTAGGGCCAAGGTAATTTGGGTATAGTAACAATACTATGGAGAGTATTTCTACCAAGAGGGGGGGTATATTTATACGAGACAACACCACAAGGGGGGGTGTATACCCCTCGGCCTACCCCACTAGGAGGGTACTCTCGGCGAGGGAGAGGTACTCGGCGAGGGCCTTCAGGGGAGAGGGGTGTTGGACGAAACACAACACAAAGGGAGGGAGGAATTTTAGACTTAGGAAAGTTTAGGAATGGATGAAGAAGTCTTCCAAGGGGGGGGGGGGGGTATTTATAGGACAAGCCAAGGACAACCAATGGCCAAGATCATGCCAAGTGCACCTTATCCATCTACCACAAAATATCCTACCAACCCCTTTACCAAACAAGGACCAATCGGCCCACCTTTTCCGCCTGGCGTGCTCCAATGAGAGGTGACAAGTGTCGCCTCTCGTTGATCCAAAATGTTTAGTCTCTCGTAAAAATCCTCAAAAATTAGAAAGGACTTAGCCGTAATTTTCCCTTCGCAATTCTAGTAAAACGTTTCGTCGAAAAACGACTCTAATCGGGTGTTGTGCACAAAATAAATCGTCCAAGCCACTTTAAAGTTCAAATTTTTCACGTCGTCCCACGCACATACTCTGAAAATACGGTATAACATTCTCCCCTTAGAAACATTCGTCGAATGTTCCTTCTAAGTCTCAAAACAAGCGTGCGCCAAAGATAGTCTTCACCACTATACTTACAAGAACAAACACGCCACGCTTTGGCCACGAAACACCTGCGCAAAATACTTCCATCCAAGTCCACGAGGAAACACCTCTAATATCACCACAAATACCTCTCTCCGGGGTCTAAAATATAAACTTCCTTCGCACCTTCTCCTTACAAAAGAAATGATCACATCTATGCTCGCCATACATGCTCGCTTCTTCCTTTACGTGTCGTACCCTTCTCGTACACTCGAACTCTTTCTCATAACTTACCATGTTTCTGTTACTGCATCAATTTCAAAAAAAAAAAAAAATCTCTGGGTTACTGCCTCCAACTAGATCATCATAACTGGGAAAACTCTGGATGGATCTCCGATACTTCTCCGAACCTAACAACATGAAGGACCGGACATATTGCCTCCCAAGTCGGACGGCAAAAGCTAATATATAGGCAACCCGCCTACTCTTGCATGACCTAAAAAGGCCCAAAGTAACTCGGGCTAAGTTTCTCTGTTTTCCAAAACTCGTCACACCCATTCCGGTGGTACCTTGAAGACTCCACCGTCGACACGAACTCCAAGCGTTGTCGCGATTATCCGCACGACTTCGCTGACTCGAGTTGCCAATAACCTCTTACGGATAAGCTTCACCTATCCACGTCTGCTGAACACGTATGAACCCACTATCCGAACCTTGCCAGCGTCGAACCAATCGGCCGACAACTTACACTTCCGCCCTACCAGCGTCACAAGGCGATATCAGAACCCGAAATGGTAGCTATAAAACATTTCCCCAACAGAGACAACAATCCTCACAACCACCCCTGAAATCAAAACAACGCCCGAGGAATACGACACGGACTCACGAGTTCCTAACCTGCACGGTAAAACTTCCGAAAACGAAATAATAGCCATAACACGGGCTCCATTGCGACATAAGGTGAAAGCGGCACCTGCAGCAGCCATACAACCTTCCCGATACGATCATCTCGCGTAACCTCTGCCGAGTAGCGGTCGACTAAAAGACGGATGGGTGACCCATCGCCCGACCATCGGTCGATCGCATCCACGAACTTGTACGGTTAGCCGAACTTGGGACTAACACCTCGTGACCTACCACAAGGCGGACCACCACAACCGACCCCACCACATATACGGGCGCGGGTTGACCCGCAACATGGCCCCAACCCGACCGGCGACGCAAAACACTAGCTCCCCGAAGGAACAATCTCACTAATCACGTTACGAAAACCTAGCGGTCTTCTTAGCTCAACTACCCTCTTTCATTCCACACTACTCAGGGACTTATCCCACAAACATAGCTCACGTGCACTATGCACTCCGATAAGGGTTAAACACAAATGTAATCTTTTACTCAAGATTACCCTGCCTATAAGGTCTCCACGTATAAAGCTCTAAGGCTTACACTTTTCCTATCCCTCAATCTTTCCCGGTTACTAACCATGATCTCTAATCACAATTAACACACTGCTATCAGAACATAGCACTTAAGATATACTTATCTTATCACACTAATCTCTAGAGGGTTAAAGATCTTCCTGAATCTGCTTTCACTCCTTGTCGTTCTAATCAAGCACGCCCGAGGCGCATAGCAGGGAAGGTAACGAACTACCCACGATCTGAAGGTGAGTCCTCCCACTGCATCCTTCCTACTAGGACATCCTTTCGACACATGGCCTGTCGGCGCGAGTAAAACAAGTACCAACTAAAAGCGACATTCCGAATGGCGCACACCTGTGAATGCGGGAAAAACTATCCGGTGTTGGAACCTACGTGTAGCGTGAGCCGGAAACTCGAGCTCGACCAACTCTGCATAGTCCGAGCGTCACGAACCTGTGGAGGACCACTGCTGGCGGAGGTGCATATCTAATCTGCTGGTGAGGCGATTCGCCTCGAAAGTTACCAAAGGACCTTGCTGTTCTGGCCCTCTTCTGCTGTCCTTGGTTAACCCGTCGATCTCTACGTTTCTCGGCTTGCTGCGCATAAGCCCGTACACAGGCCATGCTCAAGCCTAACTGAAGAATTACTCTTGTACAACCCTCTCTTAGATAGTCATCAAGACTCGCGGTACATCGGTATACACTCTGGCAGCCAAATCCATAGCTAGTAACAGGGTCGCCTCTTTGCAATCTATAATCTCTGTTCCCGGTCGTGGAACTGAAGGTTCAAATGTCATGACCATGCAGAGGCTGCCGCCGTGCTAAACTATCTTTGGGGCTAGTGGCGTCGAGAACTCCCGAATGAAGCACCTAACTTAGGTGATGGTTGGGCCTGTGCGCGTAACCCTCTCAGACTTACTCGCGGCTCCTCGCGCTTGCGCCTCACGGGCCCGCTTTGCCTGCGCGAGGCATAGCGGTGGGAAAAAATCGTTAGAGGTCCAACTTACAACACGGCTCTAAGGCACGATCTCGAGTGAGAAGAATAGAAACCAATCCTAAATATCCTATAGCCTCACGATTATTGGTGTGGTGCACAACACATCGATAATCAAGACTTCTGGATGCGATGCGTAGACACTTTCCGAGGATTAAGCGCTCGATACCACTTTGTCACGACCGAACCGGGCGTGTTGGTGCCTTACCGGACACCAAGTAGCCATACATCGAGTAATCGCGGAACATAAAACAAGACATGAAAATATTATGAAGTAAACGATGTCTGAGAAAAACTTGCCTTTCGGCGTATATATAAATCGATTTAAAATCGAGGTTACATCCTTATTACAACTCGCCACAGCGATTACTGGACCTCTAAGAATGATCGACAACAATGGCGGACGGGCCCCGCCATACCACGAATGTAAATACCTACAACGACGGGAGACTATACGGCGATGAGCCTCGAGAAGCGGAGCTTTCCCAAGCTTGAGCTGTGACCCTAAGGCGAGGATCGATCGGTGTACCTTTACTGCGGCATGAGCGCGGCCCGAAGGTGGTCGATAGCACAGTGCAGTATGTGAACGAAAATAAATCTGTAAATGAAATCATAGTAGTCTATATAAAGCGGAGACATGTATGATAACCAAACTACGATTCACGATAAATAGCGATCATGTCAAGTCGGGGACTCACGCCTCAAGTCATCACTCAAATATAACTATGGGTCTCACGCCCACAACATCAATCATGCGTGGAATACCTTCCTCATCGGCGATCTATGATATAAAAGCATCGAGGAATACATGAACACCGAGTCCCTTTGTGTCCTAATAAAACCGTCTGAGGTAAATCTGAAGGCATGGCCGACTACTAAAACCCACAGTACCAATAAGGTCATAAACTGTATCATGAGATCTGTCTAGACCGTCACATGATCAAAGCTGGCCACTCGCGCAGTATCTAATGTGCGCGTCTAGCCACGAACTCTCGCGATTCGCATAGGCCAAACTCATAGGCCCGCATGAGGTATAACCCCGCATCGAGGGTAGCTACTCCCGCATCCGCTGGACTCGCGATCGCGTAGCCACATAGACCGCATGACCATAAAGGCCGCAGACTAACCTGGAACTCTCGTAGCTCCCCATAGGCCCCCGGGACCCGCATGAGGTATTCTCGAATCATGGTCCCAGACCGCCTGAGTCTACCCCGCATCGGAGGGCAGCTTAACCTCCGGAAGCAAGTCAAGGTGAGTGGTACAATACCAACATAACGGCTGATAGTTAAACAACTTAAACGCAGTCGAGGGGAAACCCCTTTACACAAACATCACAAGATACTAACACACGTAGCATCCTAGCATGTTTACTTAACAAATCAACAAGAAGGTATTACAAGGCTAACACAAACCAACATAATCAAGTTATACACACAAGGTACTTTCTACTATATGATTAATAAGATCGGGTTTTTATCCCCAAAGTACTTCATACATTAACTCTTTAAAAGATACGTTACTTTCACAAAGGTCACACAATACCCGTAGTATATGAAAATAGAGTTATTATCTTTTGAAGTAAATCAAAACACTTCTCTTTGTACAATCAAGTAACAACATTCTTTTCCAAACGTTTCAAGTTTGCCTAATTTCAATTACTCAAGTTTCTCATTTTCGAAAGGTTTCGTAGTTCATAGTTTTAATCCTTTAAAACAATTTGAGAAACATATGTCTTATATGTGAGTAGGTTATTCTTGTTCATAATCAATCTTATTAAGCAGCCATGATCTAGGAAATGTAATATCATTTTTTCTCATCTTAGCTTCTATGCAGATGGAGGTTTCTACTGGTTTTAATAATACTTCATAAATCAAAACATTTCCCTTTATTAACGCTGCAGTGGTTTGTCTATACTCATTACGATTTCGAAATCAGTAAAACATTATTCCTTTTAAAAAAACCAAGTACTCATTACTCACGAATGAGGTTTCACATGAAATTCATATTAATTTAATTAAGTCAAGTCTCTTATCTTTTAAGATCAAGTCTCTTAACTTTTTAAAATCAATAAATCATTCATTTTATCTCTCTTAATCCGTTATACCTAACTTCCCATAAAGCTATTATAACTCTTAAGTTTTTAAAACCACAAAGCATTTTCTTACCTACATAAAGCTGTTATAACCAACTTCCCATAAAGCCGTTATAACACTTTTATGTTTTAAACCAATCAAATATATTTAACACATGTACATCTACCGTACTACATAGTTATACACATATCATGCTAGAAAAGATAGGAAGAGGTTCACATACCTCGCGACGATTATCGACTAATAGCAAAACGCTCCAAGTACCTCAAACCGTCGGCTACTCCTTAAGCCAAGTAGATCGCGCCACACATAGTACTTCAACCTATAAGGCCACAAGGCGCTTATTAACATCTAGATCTTATCGTAGAACTTTCTACAGAAAATTCGGCAGCACCTCCCCCCCCCAACCGCACAAATCTCCTCCTCCATCGAGGCCGGCTATCAAGCCAACCAGGGGGGGGTGTATACATCTAACCGGACGTATACAATTCTACTTCACAGAAAAGCTACACAAGTCTACTGTAATGTCCTATGTAATTACAGTTGATTCGATTCTCTTTCTTTAAATTGAGCTTAAGTCAAAAGACATTGCCGCAAAGCTATATTCAGTTCTATATATAGTATACTTCAACTATATATTCCTACAACATGTAATTTCCAATTACAATAGGGGGACAAGATTATTTACCTCGATAAGCCCAAAATTATCCGAGATAAAAGTCGATCCTGAGCAAGGTTTAGCTCGACTCGTGCGCTCCAGTCGCTCCAAACAACCCTTAGAAGTTCTAACCAACTTCTACCTAATACTCCAACTAACTATGGAGATTTTCCTTAGGGTTTCGTTTTTGTAGTGACGGAAAATATAATAGTATTTACAGGCTTTCGTATAGGTATAACCTTGGAATACTACAAGGTATTAGGACAAAGTAATTTGGGTATAGTAACAATACTATGGAGAGTATTTCTACCAGGGGGTATATTTATACGAGACAACACCACAAGGGTGTATACCCTCGGCCTACCCCACTTGAGAGGGTACTCGGCCAAGGGGGAGGGGTACTCTCGGCCAATGGGGCCTTACAGGGGAGAGGGGTGTTGGACGAAACACAACACAAAGGGAGGAGGAATTTTAGACTTAGGAAAGTTTAGGAATGGATGAAGAAGTCTTCCAGGGGGGGGGGGGGGGGTATTTATAGGACAAGTCAAGGCCAACCAAAGGCCAATATCATGCCAAGTGCCAGGCAAGTTTAGGGCCAACATCATGCCAAGTGCACCTTATCCATCTACCACAAAATATCCTACCAACCCCTTGACCAAACAAGGCCAAATCGTCCCACCTTTCCGCCATGGCGTGCTCGATGAGAGGGTGACAAGTGTCGCCTCTCGTTGGTCCAAAATGTTTCGTCTCGGAAAAATCCGCAAAAATTAGAAATGACATAGCGGAATTTTCCTTCGCAATTCTAGAAAAACGTTTCGTCGAAACACGACTCTAATCGGGTGTTGTGCACAAAATAAATCGTCCAAGCCACTTTAAAGTTCAAATTTTTCTACGTACGTCCTTACGTACATACTCTGGAAATACGGGGTATAACATTCGGGTCGTGACAAAAGTGGTATCAGAGCAGTTAGTCCTCGGAAAGTGTCTACAGACCGTGTCTAGTAGAGTCTTGATTATTGATGTGTTGTGCACCACATCTATAATCAGGAGGCCGAGGACATTTAGGATTGGTTTCATTCTTCTCATTACGAGATCGTGCCTTAGAGGCGTGTGATAAGTTGGACCCTCGGCGTATTTCGTTTTACGATTATTCCTCCGCGCAAGGCAACCGGGCCCGAAGGGCAAAGCGTGAGGAGGCTGCGAGTAAGCGTGGCGGTCTCTCTGAGACCACGACTGAGCCTCGATCCGCGATGCAGGAGAGGAGATGGGTTACAAGTGGGCGATTATTGGCGAGGTTGTGGCGGATATGAGGATTTGGGCGCGGCGGTTCGAGCACGATGGTTCACCTAGATCGAGATAGTTTGAGGTTACGGGATTTTCGAGATGTAACCCGCCAGATTTTATGGGTCGAGGCACGAGGATGATCCGCAGGAGTTCATCCGGCGATTCTGGCGGATCGTGAGAGTGATCGAGCATCGGAGACCGAGTCGGTGGTCTTAAGTTCGCATCATTGCGTGATACCGCGATTGGTAGTTTGATCGTGGGAGCTGTCGGGGAGAAATGCACTTCGGCTTTATGGGGCGAGTTCTCGAGGCATTTCTTGCACACTTCTTGCCTCGCGGATGAGGAGGGCTCGGGTAAACGATTTTTGGTGTTGCGGCGAGCGGGCATATGATTCGGGAGTACAATGTGAGTTCGACTCATTGGCGTCGCGTCCCGCGTTAGTAGCTTGTATGGAGGATCGAGTGCACCGATATGTTCTGAGGCTTGATGATTACCTAGCGAGAGTTGTTGGTGTAGCTCTTGTGGGCATGGACATTGCCCGCATGAGCTTATGCACTTGGATGTGAGGCGGAGAAATCGGAATGGCCGAGATCGGCGAAGAGGCGAACAGCAGGTCCTTTGGTGACTTTCGAGGCGCACCGCCTCAGCCAGAACTAGTTATGTACCTCGCTTGATGCAGAATGGTCCGCGACGCCGGGACGCCGGGATATTCGGGAAGCGAGTCGGGGCTCGAGTTTGAATCTTGAGGAGTAGAAGTGTTCGCCGGATGAGGCCACCCGTATCTTAGTGTGACCATTGTGGTAAAGCCCATAGGGGAATGTCGTACTGGTTTGGGAGATTGCTATACTTGCGTAAGCGGGCCATTTGACGAAGATCAGTCCGAGGGGTAGCCACGGTGGGATACGAACTACTAGAGCGATTCACGGGTTCTTCACCTTCCATAGCTAGGCAGGATGTTCATACACCGGCGGGCCACGTTAGAGGTCGCGGTGGAAGTTCCCAGTTTTAGCGGTCCTCTGAACCGCCTATTTTCAGGTATATCCTTAACCCTCTAGAGTTTTGTATATATTGATGTTGTGATGATGTGTTTAGTGTTATGTTCGGATAGCTTTGTGCTACAATGTAATTTAGAAACCTGGTTAGTGATAAAGGGTAAGCCTGGGGGGTGAGAAAATGATGAACCGTAGAATATTACAGTTGAGACCTTAGATGTAAGGCCGTCTTGAGTACAAGACTTTGCGGGTGATCCTTGTCAGAATGTATAAGTATACGTGGAGTAATTGTGGGAAAATTCCTTGGGTGATGTAAAATGGAAGTGGTAGCTTTCATGCCCTGTATAGATAAGATTGTTCCGGATCGGGGAACAAGAGCTTGATGCGTTAAGTGGGTCGGGTTGGGGCCATGTTGCGGGCCAACCCGCGGCTTTCGTGGGGTCGGCTACGGGTGGTCGCCGGTGGTAGGTCACGAGGGTGCTAGGCCCAAGTTTAGATAACCATCGTATGAGTTCGTGGATACGTTCGACCAGAAGCGGATCGTGAAGGCCGAGAATGGCCTTAAGGAAGATTGAGGCTAGTAAGATGACCAAGTTTGGAGGTGGTGACTCCAAAGTTTTGGAACTAAAACAATGACCAAAGTGTGGTACGTATACTAAAAGAGTTCAAGTGTTCGAGAAGGGCGCGACGAGTAAGGAAGGAAGAGAACGTGTGTTATTTTGTGGCCAGGTGAGGCATTGGCACCTTGTTAAGAAGAACTTCATCGTTGTCCGTCTTGAGAAGGAACATTCGGGACGAATGTTTCTAAGGAGGGGAGAATGTTATACCCCGTATTTCCAGAGTATGTACGTAAGGGCGTACGTATATTAATTTAAGCCTTAAGGTTTGGCTAGGTTCGAAATTTGGGCAAGTGCAGAAAGAATCGTTTTTCGACGAAACGTTTTACTAAACTGCGAAGGGAAAATTCCGGCTATGTCATTGAGAATTTTTGCGGATTTTTCCGAGAGGCGAAACATGTTGGACCAACGGGAAGGTGACATGTGTCACCCTCACATTGGAAGCAATTGTGGGCGGTCTTGGACGAAAAAGGTGGCTTTAGTTGGTAGGATATTTTGTGCAAGTTGGTGTGGTAGATGGATAAGGTGCACTTGGCTTAATCTTAGCCTTACACTTGCCTAACACTTGGATGGATCTTGGCCATTGGTTGGCCATTCCTTGACCTATAAATACCCCCTTTGTTGATGAACTTTCTTCATCCAAAAATCATTTTCCAAGTCTTGAAATCTCTCCCCCTTTGTGAGTTAAAATCGTCCCAAAGCCCCTTGAGAAGCTTTGGCCGAGAGGGCCTCCCCTCTCCCCCTTTGTAGTGGTTAGCCGTGGGGTACCCCCCCCCCCCTAGCCTAGTTTTTTTCGTATAATACCCCCCTTTTTGTGGTATAGAAATACTCTCCTAGTATTGTTGTTATGCCCAAATACTTTAGCCTATACAGGTAGTACTATCCAAAAGTTACCTCTATCGTAGAGCCGGAAATACTATTATACTTTCCCTCGGTACTAAACGAAACCTAAGGAAATCTTCATTGATAGTTGAAGTATTTGAGTAGAAGTTGGTTAGAACTTCTAAGGGTTGTTTGGAGGCGGGTTGGAGCGCACGGAGAGCTAAACCTTGCTCGGGATCGACATATAAACTTGGATAATTTTGGGCTTATCGAGGTACACACTCTTGACCTTCTATTGTAATTGGAAATTACATGTGTAGGAATATATATAGTTGAAGTATACTATATATAGAGCGGAACATAATTGTCTTGACAATGTCTTTTGACTTAAGCACGAATTTAAAGAAGAGAATCAACTGTAATTACATAGGGTGTATTACAGACTTGTGTAGCATTAATGTGAAGTAGAATTGTACGTCAGGTTAGGCGTGTAAACCCCTGGTTGGCTTGGTAGCCGGCCTCGATAGAGGAGGAGATTTACGCTGTTGCGGGGGGGAGGTGCTGCCGAAGTTTCTGTAGAATATTCTACGTTGAGATCTAAGATATTAATAGGCGCCTTGTGGACTCTATAGGTTGAAGTACTACGTGTGGCGTGATCTACTTGGCTTAAGGAGTAGCCGACGATTTGAGGTACTTGGAGCGTTTTGCTATTAGTCGATAATCGTCGCGAGGTATGTGAACCTCTTCCTATCTTTTCTAGCATGATATGTGTATAACTATGTAGTACGGTAGACGTATATGTGTTAAATGCATTTGATTGGTTTAAAACATAAAGTGTTATAACGACTTTATGGGAAGTTGGTTATAACAGCTTTATGTAAGTAAGATATGCTTTGTGGTTTTTAAAAGATAACTGATTTGACTTATAACTGACTGGATGTGTGATAATAAGAATCTTGAAGTATTTCAAAAGAATTAAGAGACCTTTTTGAAAAGAAGAGTAATATTTGGTTTTGAAAACATAAGAGTTATACTAGCTTTATGGGAAGTTAGGTATAGCGTCTTAAGAAAGATAAAAAGAATGGTTTACTGATTTTAGAAGTTAAGAGACTTATTCTTAAAAGATAAGAGACTTAACTTAAATGAATTAATATGAGTTTTGTGTAAAACCTCATTCGTGAGTAATGAGTACGTGGTTTTAAAAGGAATAATGTTTCTTGATTTGAAATCGAATGTGTATCGACAAACCAACTGCGGCGTTAATAAAGGAAAATGTAATGAATAATGAAGTATTGTTAAAACCAGTAGAAACCTCCATCCGCATAGAAGCTAAGATGAGACAAAATGATATTACATTTCTAGATCATGCTTTAATAAGATGGTTATAAACAAGAATAAGCCGCTCACACCTATGGCGTATATGTTACTCAATTGTTTTAAAAGAGATTAAGACATTGAACTATGAAACTTTTCTAAAATAAAGAGACTTGAGTAATTAAAATTAGGCAAACTGGTACCTTAGGGAAAAGAATGTGGTTAAAAGGAAGTGTTTAGGTTTACATAAAAAAGTGAGACACTCTAAATTATACTACGGGAAACGCGTCACTTTAATAAAAGGAAAGGAAATATTTAAAAGGAATTTAACGTACGTAGTACCTTAGGGTTAAAACCCGGACTTTGACATAAACTGAAAGTACCTTGAGTTATGTATAACTTGCCTATGCTTGTTGTTGTGTAACTTGCCTATGTTTGTTGTTGTGTAACTTGCCTATGCTTATGGTGATAGTCTTTGTTGTGCAAGAATTGTGTTTATATACTCTGGCGTCTCGATGGAGGGTCGGTTGACTTGTGGAGAACTTACTTGGACGTACCGGCAGTAACGGGAGATTCCACGGGCATGCTTCCATTAGCATTGTTACATGGGCATGTCTACACCGTTGACGGATTCTGTGGACATGTGACCATTTTGGTTATGGCGAAGTATCGTGACTTACGGTTGTGATCGGGTGCGTAGCCTGTTTGCCCCGTCGCCACGTGGCGCAGTGGATCTGGTATAGGTTATTGCACGCCACGCGTCGACTTCACGCGGCGAAGTATCGTGACTTACGGTTGTGATCGGGTGCACGGCCGATTCACGCCCCCGTCGGCACGTGGCGCGGTGGATCTGGTGGAGGCTAGTATACTTGCCCGCGTGTCGACCTTCGCGAGTCGGTGTTTGGATGGAGCCGTGACTTACGGTTGTGATCGGGTGCTGGCCGATTCACGCCCCGTCGCCGCCACGTGGCGAGTGGATCTGGTGGAGGCTAGTGCACTTGCCACGTGTCGGCTTCATGATATGGTTATGCTGATTATTGATACGATGCGATCTGGTAGTTATACTTGCCGTCACGGTTTTATTGATCTGGTGGGACCTAGTGTTCACATATACTCGGTGTTATTATATCATATCGCCGTGATGAGGAAGGAATTCCACGCACGAGTGATGATTTGGAGGCGTAAGTCACGACTTGATATATTTGTTTATATGTGGTGTCTTGTAGTTTGGTTATCATACATGTCTCTGCTTTATATAGTATTATGATTTCATTCTGACATTCTGATTTCACATACTTGGTACTGTTATCTTGACCTCGTGGCTGCGTTCATCTGCAGTGAGGTAAATGTCATTGTCGATCCAGCTTTTAGGATCACCTTTCAGCGTGTTGGGAAGCTCCGTTCCTTCGGAGGCTTATCTTTGGTATGTTACCCTGAGTCTATAAGTTCTTGTACATTCAGGGGTATGGCGGGGCCATGTCCCGTCATAGTTGTTGTAAAAATCTTAAGTGCAGCTTTGTTGTGAGGGTTGTAAGGATTATGCTTGTTCAAAGGTCGTTATATATATATAAATGCTGAAAGGCAACCGTTTTGGTTGGCCTATTTTCTTTCATCTTGATTTATATCTATTTATATGTTTAAGTTTTCATTTCCGCTGGTTTTTATCTGATGTTGTATCACTAGGGTGCGGGTAAGGCACGATCCACGGGCAGGTTGGTCGTGACAATAACACTTTCTAAGGCACGATCTCGAGAATGAGAAGAATGGAAACCAATCCTAAATATCCTATAGCCTCCGATTATTGGTGTGTGCACAACACACCGATAATCAAGACTCTACTAGATATGGTGCAGACACTTTCCGAGGATTAATCGCTCGATACCACTTTTGTCACGACCGTTCGGGGCGTGGATCGTGCCTTATCCGGGCACCCAAGTAGTCATACATCGAGTAATCGCGGAATATAAAACACGACATGAAACGATTGTAAAGAGACGATTTATGTGAGAAAATGTCGCCTTCGGCATATATACATAACATAGTTTTGATTACATCCCAGTGTACAATAGGACTACTGAGACCTCTAAGGAAGTAAACAACTATGGCGGGACGGGGCGCCATACCTGAATGTACAAACTATCTACAATCTGAGGAGATCATGTTATACCGTATTTCCAGTATATGAGGGCGTGCATTTAAATTTGAGCCTTAAGATTTGGCAAGTTTGAAATTTGTACACAAGTGCGAAATGAGTCGTTTTTGACGAAGCGTTTTACTAAACTTGCGAAAGGAAAAATACGGCTATGTCATTTTTAATTTTTGCGGATTTTTAGAGGCGAAACATTTTGGACCAACGGGAGGGTGGCATGTGTCACCTCGCATTGGAAGAAGTGGGACGGCAAAGGGGCGAAAAGATGGCTTTAGTTGGTAGGATATTTTGTGCAAGTTGGTGTGGTAGATGGATAAGGTGCACTTGGCATAAATCTAGCCCTACACTTGCCTTACACTTGGATGGATCTTGGCGTTGGTTGGCCATTCCTTGACCTATAAATACCCCTTAGTTGATGAACTTTCTTCATCCAAAATCATTTTCCAAGTCTTGAAATCTCTCCCCTTTGTGTGTTGAAATCGTCCAAAGCCCCACAGAAGCTTTGGCGAGAGGTCCCCCTTTAGAAGCTTTGTGAGAGGTCCCCTCCCCCTGTAGTGTTTAGCCGTGGGGTACCCCCTCCCCCCTAGCCTAGTTGTTTTCGTATAATACCCCCTCCCTTTGTGGTATAGAAATACTCTCCAAGTATTGTTATAATGCCCAAATACTTTAGCCCTTATACCTTGTAGTACTTTCCAAAAGTTACCTCTATCATTATGGCAGGAAATACTATTATACTTTCCTCACTACTAAACGAAACCCTAAGGAAATCTTCATTGATAGTTGAAGTATTTGAGTAGAAGTTGGTTAGAACTTCTAAGGGTTGTTTGGAGCGGGTTGGAGCGCCCGGAGTAGGAGCTAAACCTTGCTCAGGATCGACATTTATACTTGGATAATTTTGGGCTTATCGAGGTAAACACTCTTGACCTTCTATTGTAATTGGAAATTACATGTGTAGGAATATATAGTTGAAGTATACTATATATAGAACTGAACATAATTGTGCGGCAATGTCTTTTGACTTAAGCATGAATTTTAAAGAAGAGAACTGGACTGTAATTACATAGGACTGTGTTACAGTAGACTTGTGTAGCATTACTGTGAAGTAGAATTGTACACGTCCGGTTAGACGTGTAACCCCCCCCTGGTTGGCTTGGTAGCCGGCCTCGATAGAGAAGGAGATTTACGCTGTTGCGGGGGGGGGGAGGTGCTGCCGAATTTTCTGTAGAATATTCTACGTTGAGATCTAAGATGTTAATAGGCGCCTTGTGGCCTCTATAGGTTGAAGTACTACGTGTGGCGTGATCTACTTGGCTTAAGGAGTAGCGAAGCGGTTTGAGGTACTTGGGCGTTTTGCTATTAGTCGATAATCGTCGCGAGGTATGTGAACCTCTTCCTATCTTTTCTAGCATGATATGTGTATAACTATGTAGTACGGTGAAGCATACGTGTTAAATGCATTTGATTGGTTTAAAACATAAAGTGTTATAACGGCTTTATGGGAAGTTGGTTATAACAGCTTTATGTAAGTAAGATATGCTTTGTGGTTTTTAAAAGATAACTGATTTGACTTATAACTGACTGGATGTGTGATAATAAGAATCTTGAAGTATTTCAAAAGAATTAAGAGACCTTTTTGAAAAGAAGAGTAATATTTGGTTTTGAAAACATAAGAGTTATACTAGCTTTATGGGAAGTTAGGTATAGCGTCTTAAGAAAGATAAAAGAATGGTTTCTTGATTTTAGAAGTTAAGAGACTTATTCTTAAAAGATAAGAGACTTAACTTAAATGAATTAATATGAGTTTTGTGTGAAACCTCATTCGTGAGTAATGAGTACGTGGTTTTTAAAAGGAATAATGTTTTACTGATTTCGGAAATCAGAATGTGTATCGACAAACCACTGCAGCGTTAATAAAGGAAAATGTAATGAATAATGAAGTATTGTTAAAACCAGTAGAAACCTCCATCTGCATAGAAGCTAAGATGAGACAAAATGATATTACATTTCCTAGATCATGGCTGCTTTATTAAGATGGTTATAAACAAGAATAAACTGCTCACACCTATGGCATATGTTACTCAATTGTTTTAAAAGAGATTAAGACATTGAACTATGAAACTTTTCTAAAATAAAGAGACTTGAGTAATTGAAATTAGGCAAACTGGAACCTTAGGGAAAAGAATGTGGTTAAAAACGGAAGTGTTTTGGTTTACCTAAAAATGTGAGTCACTCTATTTTATACTACGAATTATCGGGTGACTTTTATAAAAGGAATGGATCTCTTTAAAAGGAATTTAACGTACGTAGTACCTTAGGGTTAAAACCCGGACTTTGACATAAACTGAAAGTACCTTGAGTTATGTATAACTTGCCTATGCTTGTTGTTGTGTAACTTGCCTATGTTTGTTGTTGTGTAACTTGCCTATGCTTATGGTGATAGTCTTTGTTGTGCAAGAATTGTGTTTCTATACTACCGCGTCTCTCGATGGAGGGCCGGTTGACTTGTGGAGAACTTACTTGGACGTACCGGCAGTAACGGGAGATTCCACGGGCATGCTTCCATTAGCATTGTTACATGGGCATGTCTACACCGTTGACGGATTCTGTGGACATGTGACCATTTTGGTTATGGCGAAGTATCGTGACTTACGGTTGTGATCGGCGCGTGCTGTTTACTTGCCCCGTCGACCACGTGAAGCGGTGGATCTGATATAGGTTATTGCCACGCGCGTGTCGACCGGCGAAGTATCGTGACTTACGGTTGTGATCGGGTGCCTGGCCGATTCACTTGCCCCCGTCAGCTACGTGACGCAGGTGGATCTGGTGGAGGCTAGTGTACTTGCCACGTGTCAGCTTCGCGAGTCAGTGTTTGGATGGAGCTTCGTGACTTACGGTTGTGATCGGGTGCCTGGCCGATTCACTTGCCCCCGTCAGCTACGTGACGCAGGTGGATCTGGTGGAGGCTAGTGCACTTGCCACGTGTCGACCGTGATATGGTTATGATATTATTGATACGGTCTGATCTGGTAGTTATACTTGCCCCGTACGGTTTTATTGATACAGGTGGGACCTAGTGTTCACATATACTCCTTGGTGTTATTATATCATAGACTGCCGGCAGTGAGGAAGGAATTCCACGGGCACGAGTGATGATTTGGAGGGCGTGAGTCCCTGACTTGATATGACTGTTTATATGTGGTGTACTGTAGTTTGATTATCATACATGTCTCCTACTTTTATATAGACTGTTATTATTTCATTTACAACATTTTACAGTTTCACATACTTGGTACCTGTTGTACTGACCTCCTTCGGGGGGCTGCGTTCATGCCGCAGGTAGAGGTACATCGGCTGTCGATCCCCGCTTTTAGGATCACCTTTCAGCGTGTTGGGAAGCTCCGTTCCTTCGGAGGCTTATCTTTGGTATGTTACCCTGAGTCTATAAGTTCTTGTACATTCAGGGGTATGGCGGGGCCCTGTCCCGTCATAGTTGTTGTAAAAATCTTAGAGGTGCGTAACTTTGTTGTGGGCGGGGTTGTAAGGATTAATTGTTCAAAGGTCGTTATATATATAAATCTTTGAAAGGCAACCGTTTTGGTTGGCCTATTTTCTTTCATCTTGATTTATATCTATTTATATGTTTAAGTTTTCATTTCCATTGGTTTTTCTCGATGTTGTATCACTAGGGTGCGGTAAGGCACGATCCACGCCCGGTTCGGTCGTGACAAAAGTGGTATCGAGCGATTAGTCCTCGGAAAGTGTCTGACCGTGTCTAGTAGTCTTGATTATCGATGTGTTGTGCACCACATCTATAATCGGAGTGCAGAGACATTTAGGATTAGTTTCCATTCTTCTCATTACGAGATCGTGCCTTAGAAACTGTGATAATTTGGACCCTCCGGCGTATTTCGTTTTTACTAGTTATGCCTCCGCGCAAGCAACGGGCTGAAGGCAAAGCGTGAGAGGAGGCTGAGTAGAGCGGCATTCTCTACAGAGACCACAAGATCCGAGCCTCGATCCGCGATGCAGCAGAGGAGATGGGTTACAAGGAGTGGCGATTATTGGCCGTGGTTGTGGCGATATGAGGATAGGCTGGGCCAGCGATTCCAGAGCACGATGGTTCACCCTAGATCGAGATAGTTTGAGGTTACGGGATTTTACGAGATGTAACCCGCGAGTTTTATGGGTCGAGGCACGAGGATGATCGCAGGAGTTCATCCGGCGATTCTGACGATCGTGAGAGTGATCAAGGCATCGGAGCCGAGCGGTGGTCTTAAGTTCGCATCATTGCGTGATACCGCGATTGGTAGTTTGATTCGTAGGAGCTGTCCCGGAGAGAATTCACTTCGGCTTTATGGGGCGAGTTCTCGAGGAATTTCTTGCACACTTTTTGCCTCGCGGATGAGGAGGGCTCGGGCCGATTTTTGGTGTTGCGGCGAAGCAGGCGACGATTCGGGAGTACAATGTGAGTTCGACTCATTGGCGAGACGTCCGCGTTAGTGCTTGTATGGAGGATCGAGTTCACCGATATGTTCTGAGGGCTTGATGATTACCTAGCAGAGTTGTTGGTGTAGCTCTTGTGCGGGCATGGACATTGCCAGCATGCGAGCTTATGCACTTGGATGTGAGGCGGAGAAATCGGCGGAATGGCCGAGATCAGCGAAGAGGCGAACAGCGAGGTCGCTGGTGACTTTCGAGGCGGACCGCCAAGAAGCAGACTAGTTATGTACCTCCGCGATGCAGTGGTCCTCCACGCCGGACCTTCGGGATATTCGGGAGTAGTCGTGGCTCCCGGAGGTTCAGATTTTCGAGGAAGTAAGTGCTCGCGGATGAGGCCACCCGTATCTCGGTGTGACTATTGTGGTAAAGCCCATGGGAAATGTCGTCTTGGTTTGGGAGATTGCTATACTTGCGGCCGACAGGCCATTTGTGAGGCTTGTCCGACCGGGTAGCCCGGTGGGATAGCCTGACTACTAGATCGATTCATGGTTCTTCACCTTCCATAGCTAGCAGAATGTTCATACAGTGAGCCACGGTAGAGGTCGCGGTGGAAGTTCCCGATTTAGCGGTCTTACGAACGCCTATTTTTGTATATCCTTAACCTTCTAGAGTTTTGTATGTATTGATGTTGTGATGATGTGTTTAGTGTTATGTTCGGATAGCTTTGTGCTACAATGTAATTTAGAAACCTGGTTAGTGAAAAAGGGTAAGCCTGAGGGTGAGAAAATGATGAACCTTAGAATATCACAGTTGAGACCTTAGATGTAAGGTCGTCTTGAGTACAAGATTTTTGCGGGTGATCCTTGTCAGAATGTAAGTGTACGTGGAGTAATTGTGGGGAAATTCCATGGGTTATGTAAAATGGAAGTGGTAGCTTTCATGACCTGTGTAGGTAAGATTGTTCCGGATCGGGGAAACAAGAGCTTGATGCGTTAAGTGGGTCGGGTTGGGGCCATGTTGCGGGCCAACCCGCGGCTGCTTCGAGGGTCAGCTGGGTGGTCCCGCCAGCGGTGGTAGGTCACGGTGCTAGGCCCAAGTTTAGATGACCATCGTATGAGTTCGTGGATATGTTCGACCAGAAGCGGATCGTGAAGGTCCGGAATGGCCTTAAGGAAGATTGAGGCTAGTAAGATGACCAAGTTTGGAGGTTGTGACTCCAAAGTTTTGGCAACAGAAACGTTGACGGAAGTGTGGTACGTGTACTAGAAGAGTTCAAGTGTTCGAGAAGGGCACGACGAGTAAGGAAGGAAGAGGACGTGTGTTATTTTCATGGCCAGGCGTGGCGTTGGCAACTTGTTAGAAGAACTTCATCGTTATCCGTCTTGAGGAGGAACATTCGGGACGAATGTTTCTAAGGAGGGGAGAATGTTATACCCCGTATTTCCAGAGTATGTACGTGAGGGCGTACGTATTTAAATTTGAGCCTTAAGATTTGGCAAGTTTCGAAATTTGTACACAAGTGCCGAAAGGAGTCGTTTTTCGACGAAACGTTTTAATAAACTTGCGACAGGAAAATACTACTATGTCATTTTTAATTTTTGCGGATTTTTCCGAGAGGCGAAACATTTTGGACCAGCGGGAGGTGGCGTGTCACCCTCACATTGGGAAGGAAGTGACGGCAAAGGGACGAAAAAGATGGCTTTAGTTGGTAGGATATTTTGTGCAAGTTGGTGTGGTAGATGGATAAGGTGCACTTGGCATAAATCTAGCCCTACACTTGCCTTACACTTGGATGGATCTTGGCCATTGGTTGGCCATTCCTTGACCTATAAATACCCCCTTAGTTGATGAACTTTCTTCATCCAAAAATCATTTTCCAAGTCTTGAAATCTCTCCCCCTTTGTGTGTTGAAATCGTCCAAAGCCCCCCCCCCCCCCTTTAGAAGCTTTGGCCGAGAGGGTCCCCCCCTCCCCCTTTGTAGTGTTTAGCCGTGGGGTACCCCCCCTAGCCTAGTTGTTTTCGTATAATACCCCCTCCCTTTGTGGTATAGAAATACTCTCCAAGTATTGTTATAATGCCCAAATACTTTAGCCCTTATACCTTGTAGTACTTTCCAAAAGTTACCTCTATACGTATAGCCCGGAAATACTATTATACTTTCCCTCAGTCACTAAACGAAACCCTAAGGAAATCTTCATTGATAGTTGAAGTATTTGAGTAGAAGTTGGTTAGAACTTCTAAGGGTTGTTTGGAGCGGGTTGGAGCGCCGGGAGTAGGAGCTAAACCTTGCTCAGGATCGACATTTATACTTGGATAATTTTTGGCTTATCGAGGTAAACACTCTTGACCTTCTATTGTAATTGGAAATTACATGTGTAGGAATATATAGTTGAAGTATACTATATATAGAACTGAACATAATTGTGCGGCAATGTCTTTTGACTTAAGCATGAATTTTAAAGAAGAGAAGCGAATGTTATTACATAGAGCGTATTCTGAGACTTGTGTAGCATTACTGTGAAGTAGAATTGTACACGTCCGGTTAGACGTGTAACCCCCCCCTGGTTGGCTTGGTAGCCGGCCTCGATAGAGAAGGAGATTTACGCTGTTGCGGAGAGTCTTTGCCGAATTTTACGTAGAATATTATACGTTGAGATCTAAGATGTTAATAGGCGCCTGTGGCCTCTATAGGTCAAGTACTACGTGTGGCGTGATCTACTTGGCTTAAGGAGTAGCCGACGGTTTGAGGTACTTGGAGCGCTTTTGCTATTAGTCGATAATCGTCGCGAGGTATGTGAACCTCTTCCTATCTTTTCTAGCATGATATGTATAACTATGTAGTACGGTAGGCGCATACGTGTTAAATGCATTTGATTGGTTTAAAACATAAAGTGTTATAACGACTTTATGGGAAGTTGGTTATAACAGCTTTATGTAAGTAAGATATGCTTTGTGGTTTTTAAAAGATAACTGATTTGACTTATTGTTATACCCCGTATTTCCAGAGTATGTACGTGAGCGCGTACGTATTATAATTTGAGCCTTAAAGTAAGCTAGTTTCGAAATTTGTACACAACCCCCGATTAGAGTCGTTTTATGACGAAACGTTTACACAGCTTTCGTAGGGAAAAATACGGCGATGTCAATTTTAATTTTTTCGGAATTTTAGAGGCGTAACATTTTGGACCAACGAGAGGGTGACACTTGTCACCCTCAAGTGGCATGTTGGACGGACGAAATGGGCAAGGATTGTCACGTTTTTTGTGTTGAATTGTGGTCAAGGGTTAGGTAGGATATTTTGTGTAGATGGATAAGGTTGCACATGGCTTAATCTTGGCCTTACACTTGCTATGCACTTGTCTTCATCTTGGCCATTGGTTGGCCTTCACTTGACCTATAAATACCCCCTTAGTTGATGAACTTTCTTCATCCAAAACTTGAGCAATCTACCTAAGTCTCAAAATACTCCTCCTCTTACTTACTTTCGTCCGCCACACTACCCCTCGAGAAGCCTTGGCCGAGAGGTCTACCCCCCCCCTAGCCTAGTTGTTTTCGTATAATACCCCTTGTTGTGGTATAGAAATACTCTCCTAGTATTGTTGTTATGTCCAAATACCTTGGCCCAAATACCTTGTAGTATTCCTAAGGTTAGACTTATACAAGCCCAGAAAATACCATTATACTTTCCCTCAGTCACTAAAACGAAACCCTAAGTAAATCTTCACCCGTAGTTGAAGTTATAAGTAGAAGTTGGTTAGAACTTCTAAGGGTTGTTTGGAGGTGGCCGGGCGCTGAGTAGAGCTAAACCTTGCTCAGGATCGACATTTAAACTCGGAAAATTTTGGGCTTATCAAGGTAAACATTCTTGACCTTCTGTTGTAATTGGAAATTACATGTTGTTGGATTATATAGTTGAAGTATACTATATATAGAACTGAACATAGTTGTGCGGCAATGTCTTTTGACTTAAGCCTGAATAATACTTACGGCAATGTCTTGCGACTTAAGCACGAATTTAAATAAGAGAATCGAGCGTAATTACATAGATCAGACATGTAGACTTGTGTAGTATTCTCGTGAGTAGAATTGTACACGTCCGGTTAGGCGTGCAAACCCCGGTTGGCTTGGTAGCGCCTCGATAAAGTAGAGATTAACGCCGCTTGGGAGTGTCGTAGAATTTTCTATAGAAAGATGGAAACTTGTGTTTAAGAGTTAATAGACGTTTGTGGCCTTTATAGGTGAAAGTCTGAGTAGCGTATTCTACCGAGGAGTGGAAAGGGCTAGCGTTGTAGTACTTGGAGCTTTTTGCTTATTATCGATAATCGTCGCGAGGTATGTGAACCTCTTCCTATCTGTTCTAGCATGATATGTGTATAACTATGTAGTGCGGTGAGGCATACGTGCTTAATGTATTTGATTGGCTTGAAACATAAAGTGTTATAACGGCTTTGTGGGAAGTTGGTTATAACGACTTTATGTAGGTAAGAAAATGCTTTGTGGTTTCAAAGTGGTAGAATTGACTTATAAGCGACTTGATGTGTGATAATAAAGAACTTGACGTATTTTAAAAGAATCATTTTGAAAGAAGAAAAATACTTGGTTTTGAAAACATAAGAGTTATACTAGCTTTATGGGAAGTTAGGTATAACGTCTTAAGAAAGGTAAAGAACATGGTTTACTGATATTTAGAAGATAAGAGACTTGACTTAATATGAATGTTTGTGTGAAACCTCATTCGTGAGTAATGAGTACTTGGTTTTTAAAAGGAATACTGTTTTCTGATTTGAAATCGAATGTGTATCGACAAACCAACGCAACGTTAATAAAGGAAAATGTGTTGAATAAATGAAGTGTTATATTAAAACCAAGAGAAACCTCCATGCGCATAAGCTAAGATGAGACAAAATGATATTACATTCCTAGATCATGGCTGCTTAATAAGATTGATTATAAACAAGAATAACCTACTCCCATATAAAGACATATGTTTCTCAAAACGTTTAAAGGAGAATTAAGTTTTAAAGGATTAAAACTATGAACTACGAAACCTATTCTAAAATGAGAAACTTGAGCATTTGAAATTAGGCAAACTTGGACGTTTGGAAAACAATGTCGTTACTTGATTTCACAAAGATAAGTGTTTTGATTTACTTCAAAAGATAATCACTCTATTTTCATATACTACGTATTGTGTGACTTTTGTGAAAGTAACGTATCTTTTAAAAGGTAATGTATGAAGTACTTTGGGGATAGAAACCGAACATATTGACATATAGTAGAAAGTACTTTGAGTTGTGTATGACCGCTTTATGCTTGTTGTGGTGAAACACGCCTATGTTTGTGATGATAGCCTTTGTTGTGCAAGTGTTGTATTTTTGTGTTACCGTCTCTCAATGGAGGCGGTTGACTTGTTGAGAACTTACTTGACGCGTCTTTGGCGATGACGCAGAATTCCAGGTATGTTTCCATTTTGATTGTTTTCTTGATTGATTAATGTCACGTGGACACGCCTACACCGTCTGGTCCGGGATATGTGGCGTACGGCAGGTTGAGCACCGATATTGTTGATTGATGTTACATGGGCGTGTCTACACCGATGCAGAATTTCGGGCATGCGCCATGCGGCATTATCATTATTGCATCATGGACATGTTTACACCGATGCAGGGGCACGCGCCATAATGCGAACATGCTTGGTGTTGTGGGCATGAGACCCATAGTTATATTGTAGTAATGACTTTGAGGCGTGAGTCCACGACTTATCGCTTTGTCTTTGCATCATCGTATTTTGGTCATCATACATGTCTCTGCTTTATATGATTGTTATGATTTAACTACGATTTTCAGTTTCACATACTGCAATTGCCAGATCGACTTCTCCGGGCCGCTGCGTTACGCCGCAGTAAGTACATCGTGCCGATCCCGCTTTTAGGATCACCTTTCAGCGTATTGGGAAGCTCCGTTCCTTCGAGGCTTATCTTTTGGTATGTGTTCCCGAGTTGTAGGTTCTTGTACATTCGTGGTATGGCGGCCCCGTCCGTCATAGTTGTTAATAAAACTTAAGGTCCAGTAATCGTCAGGCGTGGTTGTAAGAAGGATTAAACTGTTCAGGGTTTGTATATATATATGTTGAAAGGCAACTGTTTTGGTTGACCTGTTTATTTATCATGTCACTTGTTTCATATTTATGTTCTATGTTCCGCTGATTTTCTCTCGATGAATGGCTACTGGGTGCGGGCAGGCACGATCCACGCCCCGGTTGGTCGTGACAAAAGTGGTATCGAAGCGATTAATCTCTGAAAGTGTCTGACCGTGTCTAGTAAGTCTTGATTATCGATGTGTTGTGCACCACATCTATGTCGTGAGGCTGCAGGACATTTAGGATTAGTTTCCATTTCTTCTCGTTCGAGATCGTGCCTTAGTTGTGTGATAAGTTGGACCCTCCGACGTATTCCTTTCCTTTATCGATTATGCCTCGCGTAAGGCAACCCGGCCAGTGGGGCAAAGCGGTGGAGCCGCTAGTGAGATCTGAGGAGTACGAGGCGCGAGCGTCCAAGACTGAGCAAGATGCCACGGCGAAGTTCGCGACGCCGCCAGCGCCGGCCGAGTTTAGAGCCGCAGCAATGGCTGCTGAGACTACATGCACTGAGCCCCGGTCCCAGTGCGGGGCAAGAAGATGGGTTACAAGGAGATGGCTGAATTCGGCGTGGTCGTGGCAGATATGAGGACAGCCGACGCAGCAGCCCGATGCACGATGGTTCACCCAAGATCGGATAGTTTGAGGCTACGAGACTTTACGAGATGTAGCCCGCGAGTTCTACGTCGAGGCACGAGGATGATCCGCAGGAGTTCATCCGGCGATTCTGGATCATGAGAGTGATCGAGGCTTGGAGATCGAGTCGGTGGTCTTAGGTTCGCATCGGTGCGTGATACCGCGATCGTTTGATTCGTGAGCTGTCCGGGAGAGAATGCACTTCCACCGTGTGGGATGAGTTTTGGGGCCTTCGGCACATTTCTTGCCTCGCGGATGAGAGGGCTCGGCCGACGATTTTTGATGTTGAGGCGAAACGGGCGTCTGATCGAGTACAACGTGGAGTTTGACTCATTGGCGGTATGTTCCGCATTAGTAGCTTGTATGGAGGATCGAGTGCACCGATATATTACGGCTTGATGATTACCTAGCAGAGAGTTGTTGGTGTAGCCTTCACCGCATGGACATTGCCCGCATGCAGCTTATGCACTGATGTGAGGAGCGAGAAATCGGCGGAATGGCCGAGATCACAGAAGAGGCGAACAGCAGGTCCTTTGGTGACTTTCGAGGCGGACCGCCTCAGAAGCAATTTAGTTTTGTACCTCCGCCCGGCAGTGGTCCTCCACAACCTTCGTGGCATCCAGAGTATTCGGAGCGGTCGGGCTCGAGGGTTGAGTTTCCGAGTAGGGAGTTGGCAGATGCACACCCTACCGGTGTGGTCGATGTGGTAGACCGCATTTCGGGAGTGTCGTGCCAAGGAGCTTGTTATTTTTGCGGCCCGGGGCCATTTTGCGAGGAACTGCCCAACCAAGGGTAGCACGGATGCTACGACTCGGCCTTCAGTGATCGATTTAAGGTTCTTCACCTTCCATAGCTAGGCGGATGTACCCACGCGGCAGCCACGGAGGTCGCGGTGGAAGTTCCCGATTTAGCGGTCCTTCGAACCGCCTATTTTCAGTATATCCTTAACCTGCAGAGTTTCGTATGTATTGATGTTATGATGATGTGTTTAGTGTTATGTTCGGATAGCTTTGTGCTAAAATGTGATTTAGAAACACAGTTGGTAAAAAAAAGTAAGCTGGGGTGAGAAAATGATGAACCTTAGAATATTACAGTTGAGACCTTAGATGTAGGGCCATCTTGAGTACAAGATTTTGGGGATCTTTGTCGAATGTAAGTATCGTGGGGTAATTATGGAAAAATTTCCTTGGGTGGTGTAAATGGAAGTGGTAGCTTTCATGACTGTATAGGTAAGATTGTTCGGATCGAGAAGCGAGAGAGTCGGCAAGACAGAGGTCGGGTTGAGGGCGTGTTGCGTGTCAACCGTGGCCGGAATGAGTGGGTCAGCTCGAGGTGGTCCCGGTAGTAGGTCACGAGGGTGCTAGGCCCAAGTTTAGATGACCGTCGTATGAGTTCGTGGGTGTGTTCGACTGGATAGATCGTGAAGGCCGGAATGGCCTTAAGGAAGATCGAGGCTAGTAAGATGACCAAGTTTGAGGTAGTGACTCCAATGTTTTGGAAAGCGAAGTATGGTGCGTATACTAGAAGGGTTCGAGTGTTCGAGAAGAGTACGACGAGTAAGAGTAGAGACGAACATGTATTGCGAGCATAGATGTGATCATTTCTTGTGAAGGGAGAAGGTGCGAAGGACGTATATTTTTAGACCTCAGGGATCGCATGCGATCAGGTACCATTTGTTGGGTCGCGAATGACACTAGAACCTCGCGCAAAGTGACAAAAGTTTGTGATGTTAGAGGTGTTTCCTCGTGGACTTGGATGTAAGTATTTGCGGGTGTTTCGTGGCGGTTGTGGCGTTGGCAACTTATTAGAAGAACTTTATCGTTATCCGTTTTGAGAAGGAACATTCGGACGAATGTTTCTAAGAGAGGAGAATGTTATACCGTATTTCCAGTATGCACGTGGCGCGACGTATTATAATTTGAGCCTTAAAGTAAGCTAGTTTGAAATTTGTACACAACCCCGACAGAGTCGTTTACTAAACGTTTCCACTTTCGTGAGGGAAAATTCGCTATGTCATTTTTAATTTTTGCGGATTTTTAGAGGCGTAACATTTTGGACCAACGAGGGTGACACTTGTCACCTCTGGCATGTTGACGGACGAAATGGGCAAGGATTGGCACGTTTTTTGTGTTGAATTGTGGTCAAGGGTTAGGTAGGATATTTTGTGTAGATGGATAAGGTTGCACATGGCTTAATCTTGGCCTTACACTTGCTATGCACTTGTCTTCATCTTGCCATTGGTTGGCCTTCACTTGACCTATAAATACCCCTTAGTTGATGAACTTTCTTCATCCAAAACTTGAGCAATCTACCTAAGTCTCAAAATACTCCTCCTCTTACTTACTTTCGTCCGCCACACTACCCCCATGAGAAGCCTTGCCGAGAGGTCTACCCCCTAGCCTAGTTGTTTCGTATAATACCCCTTGTTGTGGTATAGAAATACTCTCTAGTATTGTTGTTATGTCCAAATACCTTGGCCCAAATACCTTGTAGTATTCCCAAGGTTACACTTATACAAGCCAGTAAAATACCATTATACTTTCCCTCACTCAAAACGAAACCCTAAGTAAATCTTCACCGTAGTTGAAGTTATAAGTAGAAGTTGGTTAGAACTTCTAAGGGTTGTTTGAGCGGCCTGAGCGCCGGAGTAGGAGCTAAACCTTGCTCGGATCGACATTTAAACTCGGATAATTTTGGGCTTATCAAGGTAAACATTCTTGACCTACATGTAATTGGAAATTACATGTTGTTGGATTATATAGTTGAAGTATACTATATATAGAATGAACATAGTTGTGCGGCAATGTCTTTTGACTTAAGCTCGAATAATACTTACGGCAATGTCTTGCGACTTAAGCTGAATTTAAATAAGAGAATCGAATCAGAATTACATAGGGTATCTGATGAGACTTGTGTAGTATTCGTGAGTAGAATTGTACACGTCAGGTTAGGCGCAACCCCCACGGTTGGCTTGGTAGCCGGCCTCGATAAAGGAGGAGATTAACGCTGGTGCGGGGGGGGGGGGGAGGTGCTGCCGAATTTTCTGTAGAAAGATGGAAACTTGTGTTTAAGAGTTAATAGACGTTTGTGGCCTTTATAGGTGAAAGTGCAGTAGCGTATTCTACCGGCGAGTGGAAAGGGCTAGCGCGTTGTAGTACTTGGAGCTTTTGCTTATTATCGATAATCGTCGCGAGGTATGTGAACCTCTTCCTATCTGTTCTAGCATGATATGTGTATAACTATGTAGTACCAGACGCATATGTGCTTAATGTATTTGATTGGCTTGAAACATAAAGTGTTGTAACGGCTTTGTGGGAAGTTGGTTATAACACTTTATGTAGGTAAGAAAATGTTTTGTGGTTTCAAAGGGTAACTGAATTGACTTATAACTGACTTGATGTGTGATAATAAAGAACTTGGCGTATTTTAAAAGAATCATTTTGAAAGAAGAAAATACTTGGTTTTGAAAACATAAGAGTTATACTAGCTTTATGGGAAGTTAGGTATAACGTCTTAAGAAAGGTAAAGAACATGGTTTACTGATATTTAGAAGATAAGAGACTTGACTTAATATGAATGTTTGTGTGAAACCTCATTCGTGAGTAATGAGTACTTGGTTTTTAAAAGGAATACTGTTTTACTGATTTCGGAAATCGGAATGTGTATCGACAAACCACTGCAGCGTTAATAAAGGAAAATGTGTTGAATAAATGAAGTGTTATATTAAAACCAGTAGAAACCTCCATCTGCATAGAAGCTAAGATGAGACAAAATGATATTACATTCCTAGATCATGGCTGCTTAATAAGATTGATTATAAACAAGAATAACCTACTCCCATATAAAGACATATGTTTCTCAAAACGTTTAAAGGAGAATTAGGTTTTAAAGGATTAAAACTATGAACTACGAAACCTATTCTAAAATGAGAAACTTGAGCATTTGAAATTAGGCAAACTTGGACGTTTGGAAAACAATGTCGTTACTTGATTTCACAAAGATAAGTGTTTTGATTTACTTCAAAAAGATAATCACTCTATTTTCATATACTACGGGTATTGTGTGACTTTTGTGAAAGTAACGTATCTTTTAAAAAGGTAATGTATGAAGTACTTTGGGGATAGAAACCCGAACATATTGACATATAGTAGAAAGTACTTTGAGTTGTGTATGACCTGCCTATGCTTGTTGTGGTGAAACCTGCCTATGCTTGTGATGATAGCCTTTGTTGTGCAAGTGTTGTATTTCTGTGTTACCGCGTCTCTCGATGGAGCGGTTGACTTGTTGAGAACTTACTTGACGCGTCGGCGTGACGCAGAATTCCACGGTATGTTTCCATTTTGATTGTTTTCTTGATTGATTAATGTCATGGACATGTCTACACCGGCGCATTCAGGGATATGTGGCGTACGGCGGGTTGAGCACCAGATATTGTTGATTGATGTTACATGGGCGTGTCTACACCGTCTGCAGTCAGGGGCATGTGGCCATGCAAAGATTATCATTATTGTTGCATCATGGACATGTTTACACCGATGCAGAATTCCGGGGGCATGCGGCCATAATGCGAACATGCTTGGTGTTGTGGGCATGAGACCCATAGTTATATTGTAGTAATGACTTTGAGGGCGTGAGTCCCTGACTTGACTGCTTTTGTGCTGCATACTGTATTTTGGTCATCATACATGTCTCCTGCTTTATATAGGCTGTTATGATTTAACTCTGATTTTCGGGCCACATACTTTGTACTGTTATCGACCTCCGGGCTGCGTCACGCCGCAGTAAGTACATCGTCGGCCGATCCCCGCTTAGGATCACCTTTCAACAGATTGAAGCTCCGTTCCTTGAGGCTTATCTTTTAGTATGTGTTCCACGAGTTGTAGGTTCTGCACATCTGTGGGTATGGCGGGGCCCTGTCCCGTCATAGTTGTTGTAAATCTTAGAGGTCTGTAGTACTGTTGTGGGCAGGGTTGTAAAGAAGGATTAAACTGTTCAGGGTTTGTATATATATATGTTGAAAGGCAACTGTTTTGGTTGGCCTGTTTATTTATCATGTCACTTGTTTCATATTTATGTTCTATGTTCCGCTGATTTTTCTCTGATGAATGGCTACTTGGGTGCCCGGGCAAGGCACCAGTCACGGGCTCCGGTTCGGGTCGTGACACTTATAACTGACTGGATGTGTGATAATAAGAATATTGAAGTATTTCAAAATAATTAAGAGACCTTTTTGAAAAGAAGAGTAATATTTGGTTTTGAAAACATAAGAGTTATACTAGCTTTATGGGAAGTTAGGTATAGCGTCTTAAGAAAGATAAAAAGAATGGTTTACTGATTTTAGAAGTTAAGAGACTTATTCTTAAAAGATAAGAGACTTAACTTAAATGAATTAATATGAGTTTTGTGTGAAACCTCATTCGTGAGTAATGAGTACGTGGTTTTTAAAAGGAATAATGTTTTACTGATTTCGGAAATCAGAATGTGTATCGACAAACCACTGCAGCGTTAATAAAGGAAAATGTAATGAATAATGAAGTATTGTTAAAACCAGTAGAAACCTCCATCTGCATAGAAGCTAAGATGAGACAAAATGATATTACATTTTCTAGATCATGGCTGCTTTATTAAGATGGTTATAAACAAGAATAAGCGCTTCACACCTATGGCATATGTTACTCAATTGTTTTAAAAGAGATTAAGACATTGAACTATGAAACTTTTCTAAAATAAAGAGACTTGAGTAATTGAAATTAGGCAACCGAACCTTAGGGAAAAGAATGTGGTTAAAAAGGGAAGTGTTTTGGTTTACCTAAAAATGTGAGTCACTCTATTTTATACTACGGGTATCGGGTGACTTTTATAAAATGAATGGATCTCTTTAAAAGGAATTTAACGTACGTAATACCTTAGGGTTAAAACCCGGACTTTGACATAAACTGAAAGTACCTTGAGTTATGTATAACTTGCCTATGCTTGTTCTTGTGTAACTTGCCTATGTTTGTTGTTGTGTAACTTGCCTATGCTTATGGTGATAGTCTTTGTTGTGCAAGAATTGTGTTTCTATACTACCGCTGGCGTCTCGATGGAGGTAGGTTGACTTGTGGAGAACTTACTTGGGCGTCCGCAATAACGGAGATTCCACGCACGCTTCCATTAGCATTGTTACATGGGCATGTTTACACCGCGACGGATTCGTGGACATGTGACCATTTGGTTATGGCGAAGTATCGTGACTTACGGTTGTGATCGGCGCGTATCTGTTTACTTGCCCCTTCAATACACGCAGGTGGATCGGGTACAGGTTATTGCACCTGCCACGTGTCAGCTTCGCGGCGAAGTATCGTGACTTACGGTTGTGATCGGGTGCCCGGCCGATTCACTTGCCCCCGTCAGCTACGTGACGCAGGTGGATCTGGTGGAGGCTGGTGTCTTGCCACGTGTCGGCAGCAGTCGGTGTTTGGATGGAGAGCCGTGACTTACGGTTGTGATCGGGTGCCGATTCACTTGCCCCGTCTACGTGATGCGGTGGATCACGGTGGAGGCTAGTGCGCTTGCCACGTGTCTTCCGTGATATGGTTATACGATTATTGATACGATTACGATCGGTAGTTATACTTGCCCGCACGTTTTATTGATCTGAGGTGGGACCTAGTGTTCACATATACTCCTTGGTGTTATTATATCATGATCGGCGGTGAGGAAGGAATTCCGAGCACGAGTGATGATTTGTAGGCGTGAGTCCACGACTTGATATGATTATTTTATATGTGGTGTCTTGTAGTTTGATTATCATACATGTCTCTGCTTTATATAGTATTATGATTTCATTCTGATTTTTCGATTTCACATACTTGGTACTGTTATCTTGACCTCCTTGGGGCTGCGTTCATGCCGCGGTAGAGGTACATCATTGTCGATCCAGCTTTTAGGATCACCTTTCAGCGTGTTGGAAGCTCCGTTTCCTTGGAGGCTTATCTTTGGTATGTTACCACGAGTCTATAAGTTCTTGTACATTCGGGGTATGGCGGGCCCCGTCCGTCATAGTTGTTGTAAAAATCTTAAGTGCAACCTTTGTTGTAGGCGGGGTTGTAAGGATTATGCTGTTCAAAGGTCGTTATATATATAAATGCTGAAAGGCAACCGTTTTGGTTGGCCTATTTTCTTTCATCTTGATTTATATCTATTTATATGTTTAAGTTTTCATTTCCGCTGGTTTTTCTCTGATGTTGTATCACTAGGGTGCCCGGGGTAAGGCACCAGTCACGGGCCCGGGTTCGGGTCGTGACAGATCATACCAAAAAAGTAGAGCCTCCGGAGAAGATGGAGCTCCTGACACCAATGCAAAGAGATCCTAAGGATGTGGATCTAGCACTGCTCTTACCGCGGCATGAACGCGACCCGAAGGAGGTCGCATACAATGTACTAAGTATGTGAAATGTAAAGTACTTAAATGAAATCATATCATTTTAAAACCAGTTTACAAATATGTATGAAACAACGAAGAAACGCGCATAGTACATCACAAACAAGAAACAATAGGTAAAGCTGTAATGTCTTTTCTAGTGCGAATGATCAAGCGGGCCAATTGCCCATAGTATCATTAAGCAAGCCTAATCTCGACTCCGTACCGCGATAGGCCACTCACTTAGGCGCGTAGGTATAACCCGCATCGAGGTAGCTACTCCTCAACGCCCCGACTCGTAGTCCGCGTGGCGGCACATGACCTAACACGAACTCGTAGCTCGCATAGGTCCCCGACCCGCATGAGGTATTCTCGAATCATGGTCCTGCATCACGCTGAGTCTACCCGTCGGAGGCACTTAACCCCGGTAACATGTCAAGAGGTGAGTGATATAATACCAACATAACGGTTTATCGTTAAACCACATAAGCACAAAGAATACCTCTTATACAAATGTTACAAGTCACTACCACACATAGCATCATATCATGTCTACTTATCAAACCATTTTATTATTCTTTCATAAATCAATATAAGTCTGTTATAAACACATAAGTAAACTGTTCCTTTTATCATTCTTAAGTTGTTATACCTAACTTCCCATAAAGCGAGTATAACCCTTAAGCTTTTTGTTTAAAAACCAATTAGTTCTCTTACATTAAAAATGATTGATATTCTTTTGAAATGCATCAAGATTCTTATTATTCAGCTTAAGTCAAAAGACATTGCCGTAAGTATTATTGAGCTTAAGTCAAAAGACATTGTCGTAATTATTATTCAGTTAACACGTACGTCTACCGTACTATATATATATTTTAAAATATCATGCTTAGGAAGAATCACATACCTTCTCGCCAAAACCACCGCCAAGTTGAATATGTCGCGAGAATCAACCTATAATAGTCGACACGCGTCTATCAGCGTCTGAACTACTCGTAATGATTCTAAGCAGAGGATCCTTTATTCTACGGAAAATCGGACACTTCCTACGGTGAGCTACTCAAGTCATCGTGAAAACAGTCTAAGTAAGTATAGTTCAATTATTCTTCTTTTATACCCTTCTCGTGATACTTGATTCAATTCTATTCTTTAATATCCTTCTAAGTATTTTATACTTACTTCTATACTTCTACAAGATGAATTCTATAATTACAAAAAGAAGGATAAGATTATTTACCTCGATGCGCGATAATATCCTAGATAATACGTCGATCTGAGCAAGGTTTAGCTCCTAAGTTATGCGCTCAGAGCTAAGAAAACCTTAAGTTCTTCACAACTTCTACTAAGGACTAAGGGATTTGGGCTAGGGTATTTTGGGCATTATAACGATACTAGAAGGCAACTTTTCTACCAAGGGGTAGATTTCGGCTAGGCTGAGGAATAGCCTGCTAAGCTTCGAGGGGAGGTGTTGACGAAAAGCTAGGGAGAGGGATTTTCAAGACTTGGAAAGGAATTTGTGGATGAAGAACTCTTCATCTTAAGGGGGGTATTTATAGGTCAAGACATGGCCAACCAATGGCCAAGATTTAGCCAAGTGCTAGGCAAGTGTAAGGTCAAGATTAGGGCAAGTGTACCTAGCCAACTTGCACACAAAATATCCTACCAACTACTTGACAAAATTGGCTATCCAATTCGTCCCAATGGACGCCTCAAGTCCACTCAATGGGTGACAAGTGCCGCCTCCCGTTGTAAAGTGTTCGTCTCTCGGAAAAATCCGCAAAAATTAGAAATGACATAGCGAATTTATCTACGCGAGTTGTGTAAAACGTTTCGTCGGAAAACGATTCTTTTAGTGAGTTGTGCCCAAGTATTTTCGTCCAAGCCTAACTTTTAAGGCTAAACTTTTGTACGTATTCCCTTACGTACATACTCTGGAAATACGGGGTATAACAACTACACTTACGAAACCAATCATGCCATCAATGGCCATAGCATAACATACAAATCCAAACCATGAGGAATCACCTCTAACATGTAAAACAACACTAACTCTCACTCCTGGTCCAAAGGATACTCTTGAAACCTAGTAACGTGAGTACGGCACGACGATCGCCTCCTAAGTCGGACGACAGTGCTATCTTATGGGCAACCCGGCCTATTGTACAACCAATGCTGAAAGGCCCTAAAGTACTTCGGGCTAAGTTGCCCCTGCTTTCCAAAACTCACACACTTCCGGTGGTACCTTGAAGACCCACCGTCAACCTGAACTCCAAGTGTTGATGCGATTATCCGTCACACGACCAGCTGCAAACAACCCCATCCGATAAGCTTCACCCTATCCACGTTCTCTTGAAACAAGTATGTACCACTATCCGAACCTTGCCAACATCGAACCAATCGATTGGCAATCAACACTCGCTATACAAGCCTTGTGAATGCGATATCCGAATAATGAAATGGTAGCTATTATAATAATACACACTCAACAAGAGGCACATAATCCTTACCCTACCCTGAAATCACAATCTGGCAGGGTAAATGCACATCGAGACTACGCTCGAGTTCCTATCCCCGCTGGTAAAACCTCCGGACACAAAAGAAATAAAACTGGCTCCACGCTCGCCATAGAAAGTAGGAACCCGGCAGCCTTACAACCTCACGATACATAACATCTCGCATAATCCTCCGCGAGTAAATGGCGATCGTGAAAGACAAGATGGTGACCTCGTCGGCGACCTCGATCGAACGCATCCTCGAACTCACGATGGTTACCTAAACTTGGGCCTAGCACCCTCGTGACCCATCACACGGCGACCACCACAAATCGACCCCACCTTATTCGGGTTGCGGGTTGACGCCATCCGCCTCAACCCACCCGTTTTCGCCAATCCTTGTTCCGATCGGAACAATCTCACTAATCAAGTCAATAAAACCTAGTGGTCTTCTTAGCTCAACTACCCTCTTATAATTCACACCCTCGAGGACTTATCACGCAATTATACCCCACGTATACTATGCACTCCAACAAAGGTCGAATCGCAAGCAAAATCTTTTACCCAAGGCATACGGCCTCGCCAAGGTCTCACGTATAATATTCTAGGGCTCACAATCTCTATGTACCCAACTTCCCCTTTACTAACCGGGCCTCTAAATCACAATTTAACATAATACTTAGCACAACATCACATCATCAATGCATACTAGTCTCTAGAGTGTAAAGGGGGGTGTTGGACGAAAAGGCTTAAGGGAGAGGAGAAGGATTTTCAAGACTTGGAAAGGAATTTGTGGATGAAGAACTTTTCATCTTAAGGGGGTATTTATAGGTCAAGCCATAGGCAACGCGGCCAAGATTTGGCCAAGTGCTAGGCAAGTGTAAGGTCAAGATTAGGGCAAGTGTACCTAGCCAACTTGCACACAAAATATCCTGCCAACTACTTGACAAAATTGGCACTAATCGCCCTAATGCCGTCCACATCCACCAAGGAGAGGGTGACAAGTGTAAGCCTCTCGTTGGTCCAAAGTGTTCGTCTCGGAAAAATCCGCAAAAATTAGAAATGACATAGCGGAATTTATCCTACGCGACTTGTGTAAAGCGTTTCGTGGAAAGCGATTCTTTTAGTGAGTTGTGCCCGATAATTTTCGTACCTAACTTTAAGGCTAAACTTTTACGTATTCCCTCACGTACATACTCTGGAACATACGGGTATAACAACACCACAGGGGGTGTATACCACCAACCCCACTGGGGTACTCTCGTCGAAGGGGGAGGGCTCGCCGAGGGCCTCACAAGGGGAGGATGAGAACACCACAAGAGAGGGAGGATTTCTAAGACTTAGAAATTTTTGGAATGGATGAAGAAGTCTTCCAAAGGGGTATTTATAGTACAAGCGCCAACCAATGGCCAAGATTAAGCCAAGTGCCATGCAAGTGTAGGGTCAAGATTATTCCAAGCACCTTATCCATCTACCACCAAAATATCCTAACTACTACTTGACAAAATGTCAAGAAAATTGTCAAGGGGCGCCCACAATTTCCGCCAATGAGAGGTGCCAAGTGGCGCCTCTTTGGTCGAACACGTTCGACTCTCGGAAAAATCCGCAAAAATTAGAAATGACATAGCGGAATTTTCCCTTCGCAAGTGTGTAAAACGTTTAAAAAAACGACTCTAACCGTGTTGTGCACAAAAAATATTTCGCCAAGCTTTCACTTTAAAGTTCAAATTTCACGTGCGCCCTCACGTACATACTGAAATACGGTATAACATTCTCCTCCTTAGAAACATTCGTCGAATGTTCCTTCTAAGTCTCAAAACAAGCGTCGCCAAGATAGTCTTCACCGCTATACTTACGAAACAATCACGCCACATGGCCACGAAACACCTTGCGCAAAAAAAATACTTACATCCAAGTCCACGAGGAAACACCTCTAACAACACCACAAACACCACTCTCTGCGGTCTAAAATATACTTCCTTCGCACCTACTCTTAAAAAAATAAATGATCACATCAATGCTCGCCATACATGCTCGCTTCTTCCCACTTTTGTCACTTTGCGCGAGGTTCTAGTGTCACTCCGAACCCAACAAATGGTGCCGACTGCATGCGATCCACGAGGATGTCGTGACACTTCTTGTACACTCGAACTCTTACCACATTTCGCCATCGTTGGTTCCAAATCTCGGGGTTATTATCTTCAACTTGGTCATCATTAACTGGGAACACTCTGGATGGACCTCCGATTTCCTTCTCGAACATAACACGAAAGACTGGACGCATTGCCTCCTAAGTTGGACGGCAAATGCTAACATATAGGCAACCTGGCCTATCCCTCACATGAACTCAAAAGGCCCAAAGTAACTCGGGCTAAGTTTCCTCTTACACCCTATCCGGGGTGGTACCTTCAAGAATACCGACCGTCAACCCGAACTCCAAGCGTCGACGCCGATTATCCGCACGACTTCCGTTAACTCTGAGCTGCCAAAAACCTCTTCTAGATAAGCCTCATCCTATCCATAGCCTGTTGGAACAAGCCTGAACCAACTATCTGAACCTTGCCAACATCAAACCAATCGACCGGCAACTTACATTTCCGCCCATACAAGGCTTCATAAGGCGACATCCGAACACTGAAATGGTAGCTAAAAACACTCCTTCAACAGAGACAACAATTCTAACTACCCGAAATCGAAACAGCCCGAGGCGAATGTGATTCTCGAGACTCACTGAGTTCCTAACCTTGCTGGTAAAACTTCGGAAAAAGCAGTAGTAACTGGCTCCACTGTCATAAGGTGGCGGGCACCTCGCAGCCTTACCACCTTCCCGATATAACAACATCGCCGAGTAAGCGGTCCGAAAAACACGATGGGCTGCCCCATCGCCCGACATCGTTTTGCGCATCCACGAACTCGTCGATGGTTAACTAAACTTGGGCCTAACACCCTTGTGACCTAACACTGGCGGGACCACCACAAACCGACCCACCACCATACAGCCGCGGGTTGACCCGCAACATGGCCTCAACCCTACCAGCGCCAAAAACACTAGTTCCCGAAGGAGCGATCTCGCTAATCACGCTACGAAACCTGGCGGTCTTCTTAGCTCAACTACCCTCTTCGATTCACACTACTCGTGACTTACCCCACAAATATAGCTTACGTGCACAATGCACTCCGACAAGTGGTCAAACATAAAATACTTCTTTACTCGAGATGGCCTTACCTCTAAGGTCTCTACGTATAAAGCTCTAAGGCTCACACTTCCTATCAGTCAATCTTTCGGTTACTAACCATGATTTCTAATCACTAATTACACATCGCTATCGAACATAGCACTTATGATATACCCATCTTATCATACATCGATCTCTGAGGTTAAGGATATACGTGTATCTCTTTGTTTCACTCTCCTTAGTCGTTTAAACAAACACCTGCAGTGGCGCATAGCTAAGGAAGGTGACGAACTACCCACCGATCTGAAGGCTAAGTCCTCTTACTAGACACCCTTCCTACTAGGACATCCTTTCATGACGTGCCTCGGCCGCAGTAAAACAAGTACCAACAAAACGACATTCCGGATTGGCGCTGTCGCCTGTGAATCTGGGAAAAGCGAGTCCCATTGGCCGAACCTACGTAGTCAGGAATCGAAACTCTGGAGCCACGACCAACTCCCGCACTCGAGCGTCCCGAACTCGCAGCGGAGGACCCTCTGCTGATGGATGTGCATAATCAATCACGCGAGGCGACTGACTCGAAAGTTATTAAAGGCTCTGCTGTTACGCCCTCTTCTCGCCCTCGGTTAACGTCGATCTCTACCTTTCGGCTGCTGTGCATAAGCCCGCATACGAGCCATGCTCGAGCCTAATGAAGAATTACTCTTGTACAACCCTCTTAGATAGTCATCAAGACTCGGGTACATCGGTATACTCACCTGTAGCCAAGTCCATAGCTAGTAATGTGGTTGTCTCTTTGCAATCTATATTCTCTGTTCGGTCGTGGGAAGCGAAGGTTCAAATATTATGGTCATGTAGAGCCTTCGCTGCCATTGTGCTAAACTATGTTGGGGCTGGTGACGTAGCATAACTTCCCCGAATGAAATACCACCCCAGGTGATGATTGGGCCCGTGCCCACGTAACCCTCTGAACTCTACTCGCCTCCTACCGCCTTGCCCTCCTGGGCCCGGGTTTGCCCTACGTGGAGGCATATCGGTAAGGGAAAGAAACACGTTAGAGGGGTCCAACTTATCACACAGCTCTAAGGCACGATCTCAGAATGAGAAGAATGGAAACCAATCCTAAATATCCTATAGCCTCCTGATTATTGGTGTGGTGCACAACACACGATAATCAAGACTTCCATCGGATACGGTCTGTAGACACTTTCCGAGGATTAAGCGCTCGATACCACTCTGTCACGACCGAACCGGGCGTGGATCGTGCCTACCCCGCACCCAAGTAGACATAAATCAGAGTAATCAGCGGAACATAATGACAATACATGAAACGATGTAATAAGGCGGTGAAATAAGAGAAAGCAAAAGCTACCTTCGGATATATATAAATAACAATTTGAGCATATCCCTTTTACATTTGCCTACAACAAGATTACTGCACTTAAGAATAATCACGATAACAGCGGGGCGGCCGCCATACCTGAATGTAAAAACCTACAACGGCGGGACTATACGAAGATAAGCCTCGGAGAAGCGGAGCTTCCCAAATGAATTGTGATCCTAAGAGAGGATCAGCGAGCGTACCTTTACTGCGGCATTTAACGCGGCCCGAAGGAGGTCATAACGGTACCAAGTATGTGGCGAAAATGTGAAATGAAATCATAGTAGTACATATAAGCGGAGACATGTATGATAACCAAACTACGATTCACCGTAAATAACCGATCATATCGCCGGGGCTCGCGCCTCAAGTCATCAAAATATAACAATGGGTCTCACGCCCGCAACATCAATCATGCGGTGGAATACCTTTCTTCACTGCCTGGCGATCTATGATATAAAAGCACGAGGAATACACATGAACACGAGTCCCACTTGTGTCATAATAAAACCGAGTGTAAATGCGGCATAGCGAGCTACTAACACCAGCGATTACTAACAAGGTCATAAAGCGTATCATGAGATTTGTCTGCATCGCCACATGATCGGCGGCCACTCGCCCGGTATCTAATGCGCGTCTAGTCCTGGAACTTCCGCGATCCGCATAGCCACTCGATGGCCCGCAGGTATTCCTCCGCATCGAGGGTAGCTACTCGCATCGTCTGGACTCGCGATCCGCGTGCCACATAGACCGCATGACCATAAAGGCCGCAAACTAACCTCGAACTCTCGTAGCTCGATAGGGTCCCGGGACCCGCGTGAGGTATTCTCGAATCATGGTCCCGCATCGCTGAAGTCTACCCCGCGTCGGAGGGCGACAACCTCGGAAACAAGTCAAGGTGAGTGGTACAATACCAACATAACGGCTGATAGTCAAACAACTTAAGCGCAAATCGAAGGAAAACCCTTTACACAACCATCACAAGATACTAACACACGTAGCATCTAGCGTGTTTACTTAACAAATCAACAAGAAAGTATTACAAGGCTATCGTAAACCAACACAATCAAGTTATATACACAAGGTACTTTCTACTATATGATTAACAAGATCGGTTTTATCCCCAAAGTACTTCATACATTAACTCTTTAAAAGATCGTTACTTTCACAAAACCACACAATACGTAGTATATGAAAATAGAGTGATTATCTTTTGAAGTAAATCAAAACACTTACCTTTGTAAAATCAAGTAACAACATTATTTTCCAAGCGTCGAAGTTTGCCTAATTTCAAATGTTCACGTTTCTTATTTTAGAAAGGTTTAGTAGTTCATAGTCTTATTCATTTAAGAATATAATTCTCTTTTAAACCATCTCGAGAAACATAAGCCTTATATGTGAGTAGGATATTCTTGTTTATAACAATCTTATTACAATGACATGATCTAGGAAATATCATTTTGTCTCATCTTAGCTTCATGCGGATGGAAGTTTCTTGGTTTTAATAATATTTAATCTGTCAAAACATTTCCTTTTATTAACGTTGCAGTGGGTTGTCGATACACATTCTGATTTCCGAAACCAGTAAAACATTCTTAAGCCGTTATACCTAACTTCCCATAAAGCTAGTATAACTCTTAAGTTTTCAGAAACCAAGTATTACTCTCCTTTCAAAATGATTCAAAAATCTTTTGAAATACTTCAAGTTCTTTATTATCACATAACCACCAATTATAGTTCAAATCGATTACCTTTAAAACCACAAGTATCTTCTTACATACATAAAGCTATTATAACCAACTTCCCATAAAGCCGTTATAACACTTTATGTTTTAGATCAATCAAATACATTTAACACGTATCGTCACCGTACTACATAGTTACACACATATCATGCTAGAAGAGATAGGAAGAGGTTCACATACCTCGCGACGATTATCATTAATAGCAAAACGCTCCAAGTACCTCAAACCGTCGCTACTCCTTAAGCCAAGTAGATCGCGCCACGCATAGTACTTGAACCTATAAGGCCACACGGCGCTTATTAACATTTAGATCTCTTCGCGAACATTCTATGAAAAATTGGACCTCCCCGCAACAAACAGCGTAAATCTCCTCTCTATCGGGGCTACGAAGCCAACCGGGGTTATACGTCTGTCGAGGCGTGCACAATTCTACCTACAAAAGCTACATGTCTCATGTAATAGTCCTATGTAATTACGATTCTCTTTACATTCAGCTTAAGTCGCAAGACATTCTGTAAGTATTATTCAGGCTTAAGTCAAAAGACATTGCCGCACAACTATGTTCCATTCTATATATAGTATACTTTAACTATATATTCAACAACATGTAATTTCCAATTACAACAGACGGTCAAAAGTATTTACCTCGATAAGCCCAAAATTATCCAAGTTATAAAGTCGATCCTGGGCAACGTTTAGCTCCAACTCCGTGCTCTCCAACCCGCTCTAAACCACCCTTAGAAGTTCTAACCAACTTCTACATACTACTCCAACTAACTATGGAGATTTTCCTTAGGTTTCGGTTTTGTAGTGACAGGAAGTATAATAGTATTACTGGGCTTTCAGTATAGTATAACCTTAGAATACTACAAGGTATCTGGCTAAGGTAATTTGGGTATAGTAACAATACTTTTGAGAGTATTTCTACCAAGAGGGGATATTTATACGAGACAACACCACAAAGGGAGTGTATACCCTCTACCAACCCCATTAGGGGTACTCGACGAGGGGAGGGCTCTCGGCCAAGGGCCTCGCGAGGGGAGGACGAGAACACCACAAGAGAGGGGAGGATTTCTAAGACTTAGAAAATTTTTGGAATGGATGAAGAAGTCTTCCAGGGGTATTTATAGTACAAGCTGCCAACCACGATGGCCAAGATTAAGCCAAGTGCCATGCAAGTGTAGGGTCAAGATTATGCCAAGTGCACCTTATCCATCAACCACCAAAATATCCTACCTACTACTTGACAAAATGTCAGGAAAATCGCCCGGGGCGCCTTACAATTCGCCAATGAGAGGTGCCAAGTGGCGCCCTCTTGTTAATCCAACGCGTCGACTCTCGGAAAAATCCGCAAAAATTAGAAATGACATAGCGAATTTTCCTTCGCAAGATTGTAAAACGTTTTAAAAAACGACTCCGTGTTGTGCACAAAAATATTTCGCCAAGCCACTTTAAAGTTCAAATTTCTACGCACGCCTCACGCATATACTGGAAATACGGTATAACATATCCGGGAGAGCATGCGTCCCAGCCTACTGGGATGAGTTCTCGAGGCTTTCCTCACTCCTTCTCGCCTCGCGGATGAGAGGCGCGGTGATAGATTTTTGCTGGGCGAGAGGGCGACCGGCCGTGGAGTACAATGTCGAGTTTGATTCATTGGCTCGATATGTCCCAGCGTTGATTGCGATTATGGAGGATAGGGTGCACCGCTACGCCACCGCTAGATGATTATATGGCGAGTCGTGCGGGTGTTTCTCTTCACCGTATGGACATTACCGGCATGCGAGCTCATGCTCTTGTATGCGAGGCGTAGACCGGCGGGTTGACGGCGAAAGAAGACCGGGGCGACAGGTCTTTTGGTGGCTATCGTGGTGGCGGCCTCAGCAGCAGCCTAGATTTGCACCACAACCTCGAGCACTCCCCGCACCGCCCGCCAGCCAGATATTCGAGGCGCATCAGGGCCCCAGGACGACGCGTCGAGCGGCAGAGCATCGGCGGTCGGGACCACCCCTCGGTGGCGATGCGGTAGATCCCGCCGGAGTTGTGCTGCACGGAGCTTGTTTGATTGTGGCCGGCAGGTCACTATGCGAGGCTGTCGACCAAGCGATCTTGATAGAAGGGTCGACCCTACGTTCTTTCGCCGGGTCTTCATCCCCGACAGCGGCTACTCGCCGAGGGCAAGGTAATCATGGACCAGCCAGGTCGCGGCAGAGGTCGTGGCGCGTTCGATTCTAGCGGTCCTCGAATCGCATTTATGCTTTGTCGATCGGCAGGATCGAGGCCTCACCGATGTCTTCACGTACCTTATCGCCGGGTTTGATGTGTATGCTTTGATAGATCCGGTTCTACTCATCCTATATCTCCCTTGTTGCTAGTAGGATAGGGATAGAGCCCGAGTCCATAGACTTTTCGAGGTAGCTACGCGATGGTGATTCGGTGGTAGCTCGGGTATATAGAGCTTGTCTGTGACCATTTACGATGCCGAGACCTAGCCGAAACTTGATAGTGTTGGAGATGATTGACTTCAGCGTGATCATGGGATGGATTGGCTAGCTTCTTTCTACGCCAATGTAATCGCAGAGAGAGTAGTGCGGTTCCAGCTTGAGGAGCCGGGTTGTAGAGTGGGAGGAGCACGGTATCGCCGAGGATAGGTTTATTTCCTACCTCAAGGCTAGGAAGATGGTGCGAAGGGTATATCTACCATCTCGTTGGTGTTTGATAATCAAGCTGCGTACCAGATTTTCCGCCGCCCGGTGGTCAAAGAGTTCCTGACGTGTTTCAGCACGACCTCCGGTATCCTCCCGAGAGGGAGATTGAGTTTTGTATAGACATATTTCACACACTACCTATTTCCATTCCGCCATACGAATGGCACCCGCCGAGTTGAGAGAGTTGAAGGATCAGCTTAGAGATTTCTTTGGAGAAGGCTTCATCAGCCTGAGTGTTTCCCGGGAGCGCCGGTTTTGTTCGAAGAAGAAGACGGACGCAGCACGCGTGTGTTGACATGCGGTGAACAAGGTGACCATTAAGAACGAATACCCTTCCGGGATTGATGATTTGTTCGCAGGTTGCAATGTGCGAGATGTTTCTCCAAGATTGATCTACGGTCGCTATCATCAAAGCGCGAGTCGAGAGCTGGATGTCCCAGATCGCATTCCGACCAGACGCATTATGAGTTCGTGGTCATGTCTTTTGGGTTGACGAATGCTCGTGGTATTCATGGATTTGATGAACCGAGTGTTCAAACCATTCTTGGACACGTTTGTGATAGTGTTCATCGATGATATCTTGGTTTATTCTCGCTCGAGCGTGAGCATGCGAGCATTTGAGGATCAGGCCGATAGCTTCTCGTGACCAAAGCTTATACGCCAATTTTCCAAATGTGAGTTTTGGTTGACTTCGTGGCTTTTCTGGGCATATTGCCTGGTGATGGCATTCAGTGGATACGCCAAGATCGAGCGCCAGACTTGCCTGCACCTCTACTCCGTGCAGGTTCGCAGTTTTACGGGCCTTGCATGTTATTATCGTTCAGAGAAGTTTGCTTATCTCGCACATTGACTAGGCCGACTCGTAGCGGCCAAGTTTCATGGATGATGTCAGGAGCGTGGTTTCGATTCTTGAAAGAGAGATCGACGACGCCGCTTCTTCTCTTCCGCAGGTCCAGACGGTTATGTCGTGTATTGTGACGCCGCATCGGGTTGGGATGTGTGTTGACGCGGCATGGCAATGTTATAGCGCATGCATCCCACACCAAGAAACACGAGAGGAACTACCCCACCCATGATTTGGAGTCGCGGTGATTCACGCCTTGAAGATCCGAGGCACTATTTGTATGGGGTTCATGGATATTTATACATCACAAGAGCCTCGGATATCTTCACCGCAGGAGCTGAACTTACGACAGAGACGGTGGTTAGAGTTGCTTAAGGATTATGATGTTGATATCCTGTACCACCCGGGGAAGGCCAATGTTGTGGCAGATGCTCTTAGTCGTAGGTCGATGGGGAGCCTATCAGATGTGCAGCTAGAGAGGAGGGACATGGTTCGTGATTTGCATCAGTTAGCGAGCCTTGTGTCCGCTTGATTGATTCCGATAGCTTGGGGTTCGAGTTCGTGAGGTTGTGAGTCTTCCATCGCCGGCGAGGTGAAGAGGCAAATTCGAGATCGGCTTTTGACACGTTATCGTGATACAGCCTCTTCGTGAGGGCAAGTGGTTTTGAGGTAGCACCGTGGTGCTAAGGTTTGAGGGTAGTTGTGTGTTCGGATGTTTCAGACCCGGCAGGTTCTTGGGGAAGCACACAGCAAGCATTACTATCTATCCGTGGTCGACTAAGATGTACCACGACCTTAGATCCGTGTATTGGTGGGATGGCTAAGAGGACGCGTGCAGTTCGTAGCTCGCCCGTGGTGTCGCCAGTGGTAGAGCACCGCAGGCCCGTGGTTTGTTGCGCGATTGAGATCTCGACCGAAGTAGGAGGTAATCAACATGGATTTTATCACAGATTACCTCGCACTCGGAGGAGACATGATTCTATATGGGTTATCGCACAAGTGCCGACGAAATCAGCCCACTTTCTTCCCTGGCGACTTTTTCTACCGAGGATTATGCCGACTATATATCCGAGAGATCGCCGATCGCATGAGTCCCTATTTCGATCATATCGCATGCAGGAGCCCGGTTACGCTAACTTCGGAGGTCTTTCCAGGGGTTTAGGACGCAGAGCCGAGTAATCGCATTCCATCCACAGATCGACTCGACAGCCGAACGCACTATCCGCACTCTTGAGGATATGCGAGCCCTGTTATCGACTTCGTGGGTAGCCGAGGATCATTTGCCTCTAGTTGAGTTTGCGTACAATAATAGCTACCACCCGGATTCAGATGGCGCTATGAGGCCTTGTATGGAGGAAGTGCAGATCGCCATAGGTTGGTTTGATGTGGCGAGTACGCTAGTGGGACCAGATTTGGTGCACAGCAGTGGATAAGTGAAGCTTATCCAGAGAGGCCGATTCACTCGTAGTCGAGAAGTCATGCAGATCATCGCCGCCGCAGATCCGAGTTCGAGGTTCATGATTGGGTTTTCTAGTGTCACCCATGAAGGTGTGATGAGATTCGGAAGAAAGAGAAACTCACCAAGGTATATTGGGCCCTATCGGATCGTCCGCGGGGTAGGCAAGGTTGCTACGAGTTGATCTGTCGTCCGATCCGAGGCAAAGGCATCCGGTGTTTCACGTTTACGCCGAGGAGATGTATCGGGATCCATCTGTAGTACATCCGATTGACGCCCGTGTGACCGGGTTATCGATGAGAGATTCCCATAGCGATAGTCGATCGTCGTTAGGCGTCTGCGACGAAGGATGTGGCTTCCAAAGTCTTGTGGCGAATGAGCTTAGGGAGGAGATGACGTGGGAAGCTGAGGAGGACATGAGGCGGAGGTATCCTCACTTATTCCCCACACCTCCAGGTAACTTACTTTCCTTTTTGCTGGTTTAATTTTCGTAAATTGTTAAGTGTTATATTGTGGCCATGTGTGACTTGCAAATGTAAGCTTTATCGATAATCGCTTTAGGAAGGAACATTCGTGATTTAATGTTTCTAAGGAGGAGAATGTTATACCGTATTTCCGAGTATGTAATGAGGCGCACGTCTGAAAAGTTTAGCCTTAAAGTTAGGACAAGTTCAAAATTGTGCACAACTCGCTAAAAGAATCGCTTTCCGACGAAACGTTTCCATACTCGTAGGAAAATTCCGCTATGTCATTTCTAATTTTTGCGGATTTTTCCGAGAGACGAAACATTTTGGACCAACGGGAGGGCGACACTTGTAACCCTTCAATTGATGGACTTGAATCGTCCATTGGACGAATTGGACTTTGGATGACACGTTTTTTGTGCCTTTCAAGTCGTGGAGTTGGTAGGATATTTGTGTAGTAGATAGAATGGACACTTGCCTAAATCTTCACCCTAGACTTGCCTTGCACTTGGCATCATCTTGACCCTTGGTTGGCCATGGCTTGACCTATAAATACCCCCTTAAGATGATGTGTTCTGCATCCACAAATTCCGTGCCAAGTCTTGAAAATCCTCCCCTCCTGAGCTTGTTTCGCCCAACACCTCTCCCCCTTGAGAAGCTTAGCCGAGGCTACCCCTAGCCTAGCCAAATCTACCCCCTCCTTGGTAGAAAAGTTGCCTTCTAGTATTGTTATAATGCCCAAAATACCCTAGCCCAAATCCCTTAGTCCTTAGTAGAAGTTGTGAAGAACTTCTAAGGTTTTCTTGGAGCTATCGGAGCGTACAACTTAGGAGCTAAGCCTTGCTCCAGATCGATTTTTATCTAGGATATTATTGGGCTTACCGAGGTAAATAACCCTAACCCTCTTTTGTAATTAGAGAATACATACTGTAGAAGTATAGAAATAAGTATAAATACTTAGAAGGATGTTAAAGAATAGAATTGAGCTCATATCACGGTAGGCGGTTTAAAAGAAGAATAATCAAATCAGACTTACTTAGACCTGCTTTCACGAGACTTGAGTAGCTCACCGCAGGGAAGTGCTGCCCAATTTTCCGTAGAATAGAGAACCTCGCTAGAATCGCGTGAGTAGTCCGAACGTTGATGACGTGTCGACTATTATAGTTGATTCTCTGCGCGACATATTCAACTTGGCGGTGTGGTTTTCACGAAGGTATGTGATTCTTCCTAAAGCATGATATTTTAAAATATATATGTAGTGAGCGATACGTGTTAACCGAATAATAACTACGGAAATGTCTTTCGACTTAAGCTGAATAATACTTACGAATGTCTTGCGACTTAAGCCTGAATAATAAGGATCTGAAAGCATTTCAAAAGAATATTGAATCATGTTTTTACAGAAGAGAACTAATTGGTTTTTAAAACAGAAGCTTAGGAGTTATACTAGCTTTATGGGAAGTTAGGTATAACCACTTAAGAATGATAAAAGGAACAGCTTTACCTATGTGTTTATAACAGACTTGTATTAAGAATAATAAAGATGGTTTGATAAATAGACATGATATGATGCTATGTGTGTTAGTGTCTTGTAACGTTTGTATAAGAGGGTATTCTTGTTGTGCTTATGTTGTTTAACGATAAGTTATGTTAGTGTAATATCACTCACCTCTTGACATGTTACCGGGTTCGCCTCCACGTCTGGTAGACTCAGTGTCCGGGACCATGATTCGAGAATACCTCGCGGGTCCAGGGGACCTATGCGGAGCTACGAGTTCCGTGTTAGTGTGGGTTATACCTCACGGTCTATGTGGCCATGCGGACTACGAGTCGGGACGATGCCGAGGAGTAGCTACCGACGCGGGGTTATATACCCTATGCGCCTACGTGAGTGGCCTATGCGACTACGGAGTCCGTGATTAGGCTTGCATGGTGATACTACGGGCAATGGCCCCGCTTCGATCATTCGCAACCTAGAAAAGACCTCATTCTGCTTACCTATTGTTGCTCTTGTTTATGATGTGGCACTATGCGCTACCTTGGTTGTTTCATACATATATGTAAACCGATTTTAAAATGATATGTTTTCATTTAAGTACTTACGCTTTCACATACTTAGTACTGTTATCGACCTCCTTCGGGGCCGCGCTCATGCCGCAGGTAAGGGCAAGGTGTGCTAGATCCACATCTCAGATCTCATGCCAAGTATGTCGGGTCGAGCTCCATCTTCTCCGAGGCTCTACTTTGGTATGATCTCCCCGCAGAGATAGTTTTGTATATCAGTGGTATGGCGGGCCCGTCCCGCCATAGTTGTTTATTTCAGAGGTTCAGAGTCATGTTGTACAGTTGGGATGTAACTGCAAACCTTGGTTTATGTATATATGCCGAAAGGCAACCCTTTTCTCAGAAACTGTGTATCATTTGAAATTATTTCATATCTTGTTTTATATTCCGCTGATTTTCTCTGATGTATGACTACTTGGTGCGGTATACCACGATACAGCCCCGAATGGGTCGTGACAGCTAGGTTCGAAAATTTGGGCACAAGTGCAAAAGAATCGTTTTTCGACGAAACGTTTTACTAAACTGCGGGCGGAAAATTCCGGCTATGTCATTGAGAATTTTTGCGGATTTTTCCGAGACGAACATTTTGGACCAACGGGAGGCGACATGTGTCACCCGCATCGAAGGAATTGGGCGTACTTGGACGATTTGGGCTTGTGGTTAGGTAGGATATTTTGCAAGTTGGTGTGGTAGATGGATAAGTGCACTTGGCTTAAATCTAGCCCTACACTCGCATGGCACTTGGCTTGATCTTGGCCATTGGTTGGCCATGGTTTGACCTATAAATACCCCTCTAAGTTGAAGACTTTCTTCAGCCAAACTTGAGCCATCTTTCGAAGTCTCAAAAATTACTCCCTCCCTCTGGAGCTTTCGTCGCCACACCCTCCCCTGAGAAGCGCCCTTTGCCGAAAGTATTCCTCCCTTTGTAGTGTTCAGCTGGCACCCCTAGCCTAGTTGTTTTCAGATAATACCCCTTTGTGGTATAGAAATACTCTCCAAAGTATTGTTATAATGCCCAAATACTTTAGCCCAATACCTTGTAGTATTCCAAGGTTATACCTATACAAAGCCCGTAAATACTATTATACTTCCTTTAGCCACTAAACGAAACCCTAAGGAAATCTTCAACGATAGTTGAGTATTTGAGTAGAAGTTGGTTAGAACTTAAGGGTTGTTTGGAGCGGGTTGGAGCGCACGTAGTAGAGCTAAACTTGCTCATGATCGACATTTAAACTTGGATAATTTTGGGCTTATCGAGGTAAATACTATCGTTCTTCTATCAGAATTGGAAATTACATGTTATAGGATTATATAGTTAAAGTATACTATATATAGAATCGAACATAGTTAATGGCAAATGTCTTTGACTTAAGCCCGAATTTAAAGAAGAGAATCAATCGTAATTACGTAGGATCGTATTGTAACGCTTAATGCCTCATCGTGCCTTACCCGCACCTAGCGATCCAACATCGAGAAAACTAAATGAAATAAAACTTTAAACATGAAATGAGACATGATAAATAAACAAAGCAACCAAAAGCTTGCCTTCAAGATATATACATAAAACCCGAACGCTTATCCTTTTTACAAACCCCGCCACAACAAAGGTTGCACTTAAGATTTATAACAACTATGACGACAGGCTCGCCATACCCCGAATGTACAAGAACCTACAACTCGGAAACATACCAAAGATAAGCCTCAAGGAACTGAGCTTTCCAACACGTTGAAATGAGATCCTAAGAGCGAGGATCCACGAACGATGTACTTACTGCGCAGACGTAACGCAGCCCCAAGGAGGTCAAGACAACAGTACCAAGTATGTGAAATCAGAATATCAGAAATGAAATCATAATAGTCTATAAAGCGAGACATGTATGATGACCAAACTACAAGATATATAACATATAACCGCTTACATCAAGCGTGGACTCACGCCTCCAAATTATCACTGTGTCTGGAATTTCTTCCTCATCTAGCTTTATGATATAACAATACCAAGGATTATACATGAACACCATGTCCCACTGTGTTATAAAACCGTGCAGACAAGTATAACTACCAGATCCGACCGTACCAATAATACAATGCAACCAAAACACGGTTTATACGGCAAGTGCGAGCCGACTCATCGGATATCAAGGCGGCCACGCACCGATGGCAAGCACGCAGGGTGACCACCGAGGACCAAGCGTCAGATCACGAAACTTCACCATATCTTGAACGGGCCGCGAGGGTGACTACCGATACCAAGGCCGAATACCATGATTCGGCAAGTACGAGAGCCACCACCGATACCCAGCCGAACAGAAGAAACCTCGGAGAGCTAGTCCATGGAATAACACTATCAGCGAGCATACCCGCGGAATTCTCCATCACCGCCAAAGATGTCCAAGTAAGTTCACAAGTCGACCGCCTCTATCGAGACGCAGAATACGTAAATACCACACTTGCACAACAAAGGCTATCATCACAAGCATAGGCAAGTTTCACACAACTCAAAGTACTTTCATTTTATGCCAAAGTCCGGGTTTTTAACTCCAAAGTACTACATACGTTAAGTTCTTTTAAAAGAGATCCATTACTTTTATAAAAGTCACCCGATACCCGTAGTATTAGAATGACCAACCCACATTCCTTTTCAAAATCAAGTAACAACATTCTTTTCCTAAGTTCCAGTTTGCCTAGTTTCAATTACTCAAGCTTCTCATTTTCAAATGGTTTCATAGTTCATAAACTTAATCATTTGATTCCTTTTTAGAACAATTGAGTAATATATGTTTCACGTAAGAGTAGGTTATTCTTGTTTACAACATTCTTATTACACAGACCATGATCTAGAAAATGTAATATCATTTTGTCTCATCTTAGTTTCATGCATTGGAGGTTTCTACCGGTTTTAATACAATTCATCATTATTCAATACATTTTCCTTTATTAACGCCGCAGGTCCTGCCGACACATTACGATTTCCAAAATCAAGAAACATTATCCCTTTAAATAAAACCAAGTACTCATTACTCACGAATGAGGTTTCACACAAACATTCACATTAAACAAATAAGTTAAGTCTCTTATCTTATAAGATCAAGTCTCTTAACTTCAAACATTAGTAAACCATTTCTTTACCTCTCTTAAGACATTATACCTAACTCCCCATAAAGCTAGTATAACTCTTTTTAAAACCTTTTAAAACCAAGTGTTACTCTCCCTTCAAAACGATTTATAAATCTTTTGAAATACCTCAAGTTCTTTATTATAACAAGCCAGTTATAATTCACATCAGTTACCTTTTAAAACCACAAAGTATTTTCTTACCTACATAAAGCTGTTATAACCAACCTCCCATAAAGCCGTTATAACACTTTATGTTTTAACAACAATCAAACACGGTTAATACACGACGCTCACTGCATACATAGTTTACACATATCATGCTAGAAGAGATAGGAAGAGGTTCACATACCTCGACGAGTATCGACTAATAGCAAAACGCTCCAAACAACGGCTACTCTTAAGCCAAGTAAATCGCGCCACACGTAGGTACTTCCAACCTAAAAGGCCACAAGGCGCTTTATTATCATCTAGACCACAACGAATATTCTACAGTAAAATTCCGCAAAGATCTCCCCACAACAGAATCTCCTTCTCTATCGAGGCCGGCTACCAAGCCAAACAGAGGGGGGGGGGTTTCACACGCCTAACCGGACGTGTACAATTCTACTACACAAGAATACTACACAAGTCATCAGAATACGCTTCTGCCTAGATTCTTAATTCTTCAGCTTAAGTCAAAAGACATTGCCACAAGATTAAGTATAGTTCTATATATAGTATACTTCAACTATATATTTTACAACATGTAATTTCCAATTACAATAGAAGGACAGAGTGTTTACCTCGATAAGCCCAAAATTATCCGACTAAAATGTCGCTACCGAGCAAGGTTTAGCTCCTACCCGAGTGCTCCAAACAACCCTTAGAAGTTCTATCCAACTTACTCCAAACTTCAACCAACAAAAGGTTTCCTTAGGTTTCTTGAGACTAAATGACAAAAGGTAGTATTTCTGACTTCACGATAGAGGTAACTTTGGAATACTACAAGGTATATACAAGGTATTTTGGGCATTATAACAATACTGGAGGAGTATTTTAATACCACAGGGGGTACCACACGAGAACAACTCCCTCCGGGAGGGGTTCTCGGCTTTAGCTCACATGAGGGGAAGGTTTCGCCAAAAGGCCTTCACAGGGGAGAGGCTCTGGACGAGAGTCAACAAGAGGAGGAGGGTTCTCAAGACTTAGGCAAGTGAAGAGTGGATGAAGAAGTCTTCAAAGAGAGGGTATTTATAGCAAAACCAAAGGCCAACCAATGGCCAAGATCAAGCCATGTGCAAGGCAAGTGTAAGGCCAAGATCAAGCCAAGTGCACCCACAAAACACTCCACAAAACACTCCACAAAACAAGCCACAAAGCAAGGCACAAAAGAGGAGCACCGGCCAAGCGCCAAGCCCTCACTTTGTTGTCCAATGAGGTGACAAGTGTCACCTCCCGTTGGTCCAAAAATGTTCCGCCTGGCTTAAAAAATCCGCAAAAATACTAAATGACATAGCCGAATTTTCCCAACGTAAGTCGTGGGAAACGCCGAAAAAACGACTCCTTTCGCACTTGTGTACAAATTTCGAAACTATGCCTACTTAAGGCTCAATTGTACACGCACGCCCTCACGTACTGGAAACACGGTATAACATTCTTCCTTAGAAACATTCGTTCCGAATGTTCCTTCTAGGTCTCAAAACAACAGCGCCGAGATAGTCTTCACCGCTATACGTTAAAACAATCATGCCACACCCGCCACAAAACACACGCTCACTTCTCCCTTCGTAGTACTGGCCACTAACACCGAACTCGCTCTAGTATCCGCACACACTTCTTTCAACGCTCGTTTCCAACCTTGAGTCACTACTCCAAACTTGGTCATCTCACTAACCTCGATTTCCCTAAGGCCATTCCCGCCTTCCCGAACTGATTCTCGTCGAACACACCCACAAACTCATACGATGGTCAACTAAACTTGGGCCTAGCACCCGTGACCTACTGACCGTGACCACCCAGAACTGACCCACCCCAAACCAAGTTACGGTTGACCTGTAAATGGTCCTCAACCCGACCCCAATCATACAACTCTTGTTCCCGATCCTAACAATCTTACTATTTCACATCGCGAAAGCTACCACTTCCATCTCACACTACCTGTGGACTTACCCTTTTCACTAACTGTGTTTCTAAATCACATTTTAGCACAAAGCTATCCAAACATAACATTAAACATATCAAAGAACATCAATACAAACAAAACTCTAGAGGTTGAGATATACTCAAACTAGGCGGCTCAAGGACCGCTAAAATCGAACTCCCATCGCGACTTACCGGCCTTACGGTGTACAAACATCCCGCCTGCTACGGAAGGTGAAGAACCCGCAATCGCTTCTAAGTAGTCCATGCTATCCTACCAGCATACCCTGCCTGGACAGCCTCTTGCCGATGGCCCCGTTGGCGCAAAAATAACAATCTCCCGAGTTAGTACGACACTCTCCCTTATGAAGCTTTCCACAACGGCCGACTGAGACAAGGGCATCTCATCCGGCGAGCACTCGCTTCTCAAAATCTGAAACCGGAGCCCCCGACCGCCTCGAATATCCTGGCGTCCCGAAATCGGAGGACCACTCAGATCACGAGGTACATCACTAGTTCACCGAGGCGGTCCGCCTCGAAAGTCACCAAAGGACCGCTGTTCGCCCTCTTCGCCGACTTTGGTCATTCCGCCGATTTATCCGCCTCACATCCAAGTGTATACGCCGTGACGCGGTAATGTCCATGCCCACAAGAGCTACACCAACAACTCTCGCAAGGCAATCATCGAGCCTCAGAATATATCGGTGCACTCGATCCTCCATACTAGCTACTAACGCTGGACGCACGCCAATGAGTCGAACTCACATTGTACTCGAACCGAACGCTCGCTCGCTGTGAACACCAAAATCATTCGCCCGAGCCCTCTCATCCGGGAGGCAAGAAATGTGCAAGAAAAGCCTCGAGAACTCGTTCCATACCGCTGGAAGTGCATGCTCTCCCCGATGCCTCCCAAGAATCAAACTACCGATCGCGTATCACGCATTGATGTGAACCTGTGGCCACCGACTCGACCTCCGGCGCCTTGATCACTCATGATCCAGAATCGCTTGATGAACTCCTCGCGATCATCCTCGTGCCTCGACCCATAAAACTCGCGCCTACAACTCGAAAATCCAGCCTCGAACTATCTCGATCTAGGTGAACCATCGGTGCTATCGAATCGCTGGCCCAGCCTATCCTCAAGTTCGCCACAACTCGCCATTAACCGGGCCATTTCACTTGTAACTCATCTCTCTCGCCTGCATCGCGGATCGAGGCTCAGTCTCGTGGTCTCGCCGCTTTTACTGGCAGATCCTCGCCGCTGTGCCCTTCTCGGCCCGGTTGCTCGCAGGCATAATCGTAAAAACGAAACATCGCCGTAGGGTCCAATCTTATCACTCATTTCTAAGGCACGATCTCGTAATGAGAAGAATGGAAACAATCCTAAATGTCCTATAGCCTCACGATTATAGATGTGGTGCAACACATCGATAATCAAGACTTACTAGACACGGTCAGAGACACTTTCCGAGGATTAATCGCCTGATACCACTTTGTAACGCCCGAACCGGCTCGCATCGTGCCTACCCGCACCCTAGCGATCAACATCGAGAAAACCAATGGAAATAAAACTTTAAACATGAAATGAGAGACATGATAAATAAACAAAGCAACTAAAACGCTTTTCAAGATATATACATAAAACCCGAACAGCTTATCCTTTACAAACTCCCCGCCTACAACAAAGGTTACTGCACTTCAAGATTTATAATAACTATGACGGAGTGGCCCGCCATACCCCGAATGTACAAGAACCTGCAACTCAGTGAAACATACTAAAGATAAGCCTCCAAGGAACTGAGCTTTCCAACACGCTGAAATGAGATCCTAAGAGCGAGGATCCACGAACGATGACTTCACTCGCATTTAACGCACTCAAGGAGGTCAAGATAACAGTACCAAGTATGTGAAATCGTAAATCAGAAATGAAATCATAATAGTCTATAAAGCAGAGACATGTATGATGACCAAACTACGAGATATAACATATAACCGTTATATCAAGCGCGGACTCACGCCCAAATTATCACTCGTGCGTGGAATTTCTTCCTCATCACGGCAGCTTTATGATATAACAATACCAAGGATTATACATGAACACCATGTCCCACCGTGTTATAAAACCGTGACAGACAAGTATAACTACCGATCCGACCGCATTCAATAATAATGCAACCAAAACACGTTCGACACGGCAAGTGCCGCGAGGAGCCGACACCGGATACCAAGGCCGTCCACGCAGCTGACCGGCAAGTACGAGGGCTGACCACTGTGACCAAGGCCAGATCACGAAACTTCGCCACTATAATCGAATCGGCAGCGCGAGGGCCGACTACCGATACCAAGGCCGAATCACCACGCAGACGGCAAGTACGAGCCGACCACCGATACCCGCCGAACAAGAAGAAACCCCACGGAGAGCTAGTCCATGGAATAACACTATCAACAGTGAGCATACCCGAATTCTCCATCACCGCCAGCATGTCCAAGTAAGTTCTCAACAAGTCGACCTACTTTATCGAGACGCGGAATCGTAAATACCACACTTGCACAACAAAGGCTATCATCACAAGCATAGGCAAGTTTCACACAACTCAAAGTACTTTCATTTTATGCCAAAGTCCGGTTTTTAACTCCAGTACTACATATTGTTAAGTTCTTTTAAAAGAGATCCATTACTTTTATAAAAGTCACCCGACACCAGTAGTATTAGAATGACCAACCCACATTCCTTTTCAAAATCAAGTAACAACATTCTTTTCCTAAGTTCGGTTGCCTAGTTTCAATTACTCAAGCTTCTCATTTTCAAATGGTTTCATAGTTCATAAACTTAATCATTTGATTCCTTTTAGAACAATCGAGTAATATATGTTTCACGTAAAGAGTAGGTTATTCTTGTTTACAACATTCTTATTACAAAGGCCATGATCTAGAAAATGTAATATCATTTTGTCTCATCTTAGTTTCTACGCATGGGAGGTTTCTACCGGTTTTAATACAATTCATCATTATTCAATACATTTTCCTTTATTAACGCTCGCAGGTGCGTCGATACACATTCCGATTTCCAAAATCAAGAAACATTATCCCTTTAAATAAAACCAAGTACTCATTACTCACGAATGAGGTTTCACACAAACATTCACATTAAACAAATAAGTTAAGTCTCTTATCTTATAAGATCAAGTCTCTTAACTTCAAACATTAGTAAACCATTTCTTTACCTCTCTTAAGACATTATACCTAACTCCCATAAAGCTAGTATAACTCTTTTTAAAACCTTTAAAACCAAGTGTTACTTTCTTCAAAACGATTTATAAATCTTTTGAAATACCTCAGTTCTTTATTATAACAAGCCGCTTATAATTCACATCGCTACCTTTTAAAACCACAAAGTATTTTCTTATCTACATAAAGTCGTTATAACCAACTTCCCATAAAGCCGTTATAACACTTTATGTTTTAAGAGCAATCAAACACAGATTAATACGACACCTACCGCACTACATAGTTTACACATATCATGCTAGAAGAGATAGGAAGAGGTTCACATACCTCGCGACGAGTATCGACTAATAGCAACGCTCCAACAAATGGGCTACTCCTAAGCCAAGTAAATCGCGCCACACGTAGCACTTCAACCTAAAAGGCCACAAGCGCGCTTATTATCATCTAGACCACAACGTAGAATATTCTACAAAATTGGCAAAGATCTCCCCCCACAACAGAAATCTCCTTTCTCTATCGAGGCTACCAAGCCAAACAGAGGGGTTTCACACGCCTAACCGACGTGTACAATTCTACTACACAAGAATACTACACAAGCTCATCAGAATACGAGTTCCATTTAATTCTTCAGCTTAAGTCAAAAGACATTGCCGCAAGATTAAGTATAGTTCTATATATAGTATACTTCAACTATATATTCTTACAACATGTAATTTCCAATTACAATAGAAGGACAAGAGTGTTTACCTCGATAAGCCCAAAATTATCCGACTAAAATGTCAGCGCTGAGCAAGGTTTAGCTCCTACTCCGAGTGCTCCAAACAACCCTTAGAAGTTCTATCCAACTTACTCCAAAACTTCAACCAACGGTGAAGGTTTCCTGAGGTTTCGTTGAGACTAAAGGACAAAAAGGTAGTATTTCGACTCTACGATAGAGGTAACTTTGGAATACTACAAGGTATATACAAGGTATTTTGGGCATTATAACAATACTTGGAGGAGTATTTTAATACCACAGCTGGTACCACACGAGAACAACACCCTGGAGGGGTGTTCTCATTTGGCTCACAAAGGGGGAAGGTTTCGGCCAAAAGGCCTCACAAGTGGAGAGGGCTCTTGACTGAGAGTCAACAAGAGGAGGAGGGTTCTCAAGACTTAGGCAAGTGAAGAGTGGATGAAGAAGTCTTCAAAGAGAGGGGTATTTATAGCAAAACCAGGCCAACCAATGGCCAAGATCGCCATGTGCAAGGCAAGTGTAAGGCCAAGATCAAGCCAAGTGCACCACAAAACACTCCACAAAACACTCCACAAAACAAGCCACAAAGCAAGTGCACAAAAGAGGAGCCAATCGCCAAGGCCAAGCCCTCACTTTGTCGTCAATGAGGTGACAAGTGTCACCTCCCGCTGTCCAAAAATGTTCCGTCGCTCTGAAAAATCCGCAAAAATACTAAATGACATAGCCGTAATTTTCCCAACGTAGCCGTGGAAACGCTTTCGCCGAAAACGACTCCTTTCGCACTTGTGTACAAAATTTTCAAACTATGCCTACTAAGCGCTCAAATGTACACGACGCCCTCGTACGCATATACCGAAACACGGTATAACAATTACTGAAGAGACTTAAGAGCATTACTGTGGGTAGAATTTTACACGCCCGGATTAGGACGTATTAAAACCCCTCCAGGGAGTTGTTGGCCTCAGCAGCGCCCGGACAGAGAGAGACACGCACGCTGTGATGGTCAGTCGCCAAAATTTCGTAGAATATCTCTACGCTGAGATCTAGATGATAATAGGCGCCTTGTGGCCTCTATAGTAAGTACCACGTGTGGCGCCGAGCTTCGGCTGCAGGTGTAGCCGACGCTTGATATACTGAGCGCTTTTGCTATTAGTCGATAATCGTCGCGGCATGTGACGCGAACCTCTCTTCCTATCTTTTCAGCATGATATGTGTATAACTACGTAGTAATGCTAGACGATACGTGCGGTCGAATGTATTTGATTATTTTAAACATAAAGTGTTATAATCGCTTTTACGGAAGTTGGTTATAACAGCTTTATGTAAGTAAGAAATGCTTTGTGGTTTTTAAAAGATAACTGATTTGACTTATAACCGACTTGATGTGTGATGATAAGAATCTTGAAGTATTTCGAAAGAATTAAGAAACCTTTTTGAAAGAAGAGTAATACTTGGTTTTGAAAACATAAGAGTTATACTAGCTTTATGGAAAGTTAGGTATAACGCCTTAAGAGATAAAGAATGGTTTCATGATTTTTCGGTTAAAGAGACTTAATCTTAAAAGATAAAGAGACTTGACTTAATATGGATGTTAGTATGAAACCTCATTCGAGTAATGAGTACTTGGTTTTAAAAGGAATAATGTTTCATCGATTTTGGAAATCGAATTAGCATCGACAAACCACCAGTGCGGCGTTAATAAAAGAAATGTTTTGACTAAATAAGTATTATTAAACCAAAGAGAAACCTCCATCCGCATGAAGCTTAAGATTTAGACAAAATGATATTACATTTCCTAGATCATGGCTTCGCTTTAATAAGATTGATTATGAACAAGAATAACCTACTCTACATATAAGACATATGCTTTCAAATTGTTTAAAAGAGGATTATATTCTTAAGGATTAAGTCTAATGGACTATGAAACCTTTATAAAATAAGAGACTTGTGTTTGAAATTAGGCAAACTTGAACTTTGAAAAGAACGTCATACTGATGTTGAAAAGAAAGTGTTTTGGTTTATCAAAACGCGAAGTCACTCTATTTTAATACTACTGGTATCTATGACCTTTTATAAAGGAATGAATCTTAAAAAGAATTTAACGGATTTAACACCTTCTGGGGTCGTAACTGACTTTGGCCTAAAATAAACTCTTGAAAGGCACAGAATCATCACGGTGTTTGTGTCTCTTGATAGCCTGGTGTGCATATAATCAGATTTCTATACCACCGCTCTCTCACGAGGGTCATCTAATGATTTGTTATGAACGATTATCCACCGAGTCCTACTAGACGGCCGACACGATTTCATCCGATTCTTCACCGAGTCCCAGCTGGACGGGTCGACACGATTCCATCCGATTATTCACCGAGTCCCACGACGGGCTCAACACGATTCCATCCGATTATTCACCGAGTCCCACGAGACGTGGCCGACACGCATTCCATCCGATTCTCAATGAGTCCCGCCGGACGGGCCGACACGATTCCAATACGATTTTTACCGAAGTCCCGTCCCACTTGACGGGCCGACACGATTCCACCCCGATTTACACCTTAGATCACGGCAGTTGAATGAAGCGAGTTCCACGCGCAATGCAGGGATGACTTGAGGCGCTGAAATTCTCGATTTGATATGATCGCTTTATGCGTGAAACTGTAGTTTGGTTATCATACATGTCTCCCCGCTGAGTATAGGGGATTATTATGGATTTCATTTGGCGAATACTTTTACAGCTTACATACCGTACTCGCAGATCGACTTCTCGGCCGCGCTACTACGCCAGCAGGAAGTACATCGGCCAGATCCTCGCCATACAGGATCAAAGTTCAACAGGCTGGAAGCTCCTGCTTCTTCGAGGCTTATTCGCACACACGCACCGGAAATCGTAGGGGCGTTCTCAGACATCTGTGGTACACGTGGCTCATCCCGCCATAGCTGTTACTTCTAGAGGT
>JAQGDG010000444.1:0-145270 GCA_029844215.1 Przewalskia tangutica | reverse complement strand
TAGGGGTTATACATCTAACGAGGTACAATTTACTCCGATTACTACCACAAGTCTCTTATGTCTGATTCGATTCATTCTTGAGCTTAAGTCAAAAGACATTGCCAACTAACGTTCGATTCTATATAGTATACTTCAACTATATATTCTAACAACATGTAATTTCAATTACAATAGAGAAGATATTTACCTCGATAAGCCCATAATTATCAGAGTTTAATGTCGATCCTTAGCAAAAGTTTCGCTCTACTCGGGTGCTCAACCGCTCCAAACCAACCAGAAGTTCTAACCAACTTACATAGTACTCGACTAACTATGGAGGTTTTCCTTAGGGTTTCGGTTTTGTGGCTAAAGGAAGTATAATCGTATTTTACGGGCTTTTGTATAAGTGTAACCTTGGGAATACTACAAGGTATTTGGGCAGTATTTGGACATTATAACAATACTAGGAGAGTATTTCTATACCACAACAAGGGTATTATCTGAAAACAACTAGGCTAGGGGTACCACGGCGAGAGCACCTGAGGAGGAGGCTCTGCCGGCGAGGCCACTCAAAGGGGAGGGTGTTGGGCGAACCTGACACAAGAGGAGGAGGATTTTAGGCTTGGAAGGTTTCATTTGTGGATGAAGAGTTCATCAACATAAGGGGGTATTTATAGCAAAACCAAAGGCCAACCAATGGCGAGATCTAGCCAAGTGCAAGGCAAGTGTAAGGCGAGATCAAGCCAAGTGCACCCTAACCCCTACTCCACAAAACATGGCACAAAACAAGCCACAAAACAAGGCCAAAACAAGGCACAAAACCATGAACCAATCGGCCAAGGCCAAGCCTCCTCTTTCGTCAATGAGGGTGACAAGTGTCACCTCCGTTGATCGAAAATGTTTCGTCTCTCGGAAAAATCCGCAAAATTAAAAATGGCATAGCGGAAATTCCCCTACGAAAGGCTGTGAAAGCGTTTGTAGCGACTCTGTCGGGTGTTGTGTACAAAAATAATTCGGCCAAGCCTATTCTCAAGTTCGAAATTTCCTACGTACGTCCCTGCGTACATACTCTGGAAATACGGGGTATAACAACTTATCTCCCTTACAAAAGCTTAATCATCAAGCGCCACCTTATAGTCGTATAGATTTTCAAAACCTACCAACGATGTCTTTTTTTTTCCGTAGGCGTGCTGCATCTTATCTTATTTTACGCTATCACGAACTTATCCGGAAGGTCGTGGCCGACCGCCACACCAAACCAACTCGAAGTACCCCGAGGGCACTTAAAATAAACTCCTTCAAATTCAAGTACTTCTTGCCTCGATTCACCTCGAATGAACAAGTCACGGACTTATTAAAAACAATGATGTCAAAGAAGGAAGGATAATTCAGTTACCACCACTTCTCTTCCTTTTTCGATAACCGGCTTCGAAGCGGAATCGAGCCAATCTCTCTCTGCAGTCAACGTTGGCATAACAAGAGGCCAACTAGCCCGTACTCATAATGACCTCAACGTCTGTCATAACAGCTCTTCTAGGTCTGCTAGGGTCCAACGACTGTATCGTTACCAGAAATTATTATCTACCCGCTCAGCTACCACCCAACACTCACGGGTGTAGTCACCTTGAAAGGTTCTCATGGATTCAGGCTCTATTTCGTTACACTTGGTTGCTATCTTTTTCACTGGTTGTACGCTTTCCGTACTTCCAAACTTATACTAACATATGTACATAACTTCCATACTAAATCTGGCCTCCAATCTTTGGAGTTACTAAATTAAACAATATAAGGCCATTTCCGGCTCTCACAACCTAGTTCTGGTGGAATGCGTCCACGAGCCCGTAAAACGATTAACTAGACTTGGGCCCTGCACCCTCGTGACCCTGTCACATAGCGGGAGTACTACCAACTGATCCCATTCCATTACAGGCTATGGGGCGACCCTTAATAGGTCCTCAATCCGACTCGGCGTCGTACTTAACTCTTATCCTTGGCCTGACTTAACTTTTTACTACCCGAGAAGGCCTTATGTACCTAAGGTCTCGGCGGTTATCAACATTTTTATGCTCGCAATTTCCATGCTCCTAGCCTACCTTATCAGTCCCGTAGCGGGTACAATAACTTCTCGTATCATGTCGTGTTGTCTTGATCACAACAACCATACTTACTCCATACGGGTCTCATCCGTACCATTCTCTTAATCATACTACGTAGCTCAATCTATTAACATAATATTCCATTAAGTCTCTTAATTATAACTTCTTAAGAGTCCATTACCTTCTCAGACAACTCATCATCTCCTAATTATCTCAAATTAGTACGTAAAACCTTGATGAGAGTTCATTAAACTGTTTTATACCTTCCCGGTATTTATTTAGTCCTTACCAATTCCTGGTACTCTAAAACCATTCTTGTCGACCGATCCGGGCAGTGGTGATGCCTACCGGGCACCTGGTGATACAACATCGAGAAAACCGGCGGAAAATAAAACATAAACATGAAACAAGATATATGATCATAAAGCAGGCCAACCAAAGCGATTTGCCTTACGTATATATACATAAAACCCGACAGTTTAATCCTTTTACAACCACACGCCCAAAAGCGATTACTCTGGACCTCTAAGATTTACAACAACCATGGCGCACGAGGCCCGCCATACCACAGAATGTACAAGAACCTACAACTCGGGAACACATACCAAAGAATAAGCCTCCGAGAAACGGAGTTTCCTAATACGCCGAATCAGGATCCCATGAGCGAGGATCCACTAATGATGTACTCCTACCTGCAGATGCAACGCAAACAAGAGGCCAAGATAAGCAATGTACTAAGTACGTGGAAACTAAAATATCAGAATGAAATCATACGCCTATATAAAAATTGGTGAGACATGTATGATAACAAAACCACAAATACAATATAAAAGCAATATGTTGTCGTGGACTCACGCTCGTCATCACTCAATATAACTACGGTCTCACGCCTCACAACATCAACATGTTCAGATCACGGCCGCATGCCCCTGACTGCGATCGTGCGTATATCACGCCCATGACAATAACAATGCCCCACGGCCACATGCCCCCGCACTCGTGATCGGTGCAGTATAGCGCCCATGATGCAACACACACAATGCCCCGCCACTACATGCCCTAATTTCAGACGGCAGACACGCTCCACGTGATATTTACAACACACATCGCGACAACTCACTGCACGCGCACACGCCGATCAGACGAACAGAGCATGTCTAAGTAATTCATAATGAATAATATATTTAATCACACCTCACAGATGTACACATACTCTTGACCAGATTTGGTGTAGACATGTCCATGTGATATCAACAACAATATACTCATAACTGCATTTCATATCACAAATAAGCTTGCTAAATTACTATACTTAGACTTTTATAAAAGATCTACTCTTCCCAAGAATAATTGACATCAACACTCTGTAATAAATAACAAAGTACATATCACACAAGCATAAAGTAGTTACATAAATAACAAGCATAAGTAAGCCACACACAACCCGGGCGGTACTCTCCATTTCGTATCAAAGTCCTGGTTTTAACTCTAAAGTACTACGACGTTAAATTCCTTTTTAAGAGACCTGTCCTTTCATAAAGGTCACCCGACAATTCGTAGTATAAAAATGTAGTTGACTACATTTTTAGTAAACTAAATATTTCTTGTAAAATCAAGTAAATACATTACTTTCCAAACGTTCAAGTTTGCCTAATTTCAAATGCTCAAGTTTCATTTGTATGGTTTCCATAACCTGAGGTAGTCTTAATCTCTTTTTAAAACAATCGAGTAACATAGTGTCTTCAGACGCGAGCCGTTTATTCTTGTTTACAACACAATCTTAAGTTACAGCAAAATTTCATGATCTAGGAAATGTAATACACTTTGTCTTATCTTAGCTTCTACGCAGATGGAGGTTTAATGTTTTAATAACAAATTAGTTAATTGCCAATACACCTTTCCTTTATTAGCGCTCATTGGTGGGTTTGCTCGATAATTTATTCTCATTTCCCAACCGTGAAACATTATTCTTTTAAACCAAGTACCTATTATCAAGTGTATCGAGGTTTACAAACATATTTAACAAACGTTAATAACTAAGTAAAATGTTAAGTTCTTATCTTCAAGATCAAGTCTCTTAACTTGGCAATCAAAAACCACCTTACCTACATGTAGTCGCGTTATAACTAATCTCCCACAAAGCTATTATAACAATTCCTATGCTTTAAACTAACCAACTCATTTAACACATGTACGGGCCATCAGCATTCATAATATATTTACAAAGCATCACAAGCAGAAAGTGATAGAAGAGTGTTCACATACCATGCATTTGCATTATCGCATAATAAGCAAAACGTCGCTTTCCACAAGATCAGAATTCCGCTTACCTCAAGCTTCACTCTTCAAGAGAATACGCTACTCGTAGTACTCTCTACCTATATGTCACACAAACGCCTATTAACTTCTAACCGCACTTTCCATATTTTGGCGTGTACTCCTACAAAGACTCTCCCGCACAACAGAATCTCTCCCTCTATCGAGGTCGCCACCAAGACAATCCTGCCAGGGGTTTATGCCGCCTAACCGGGACGTGTGATACAACTACCATACAAAGAATACTGACAAGTCTACTGGTACACAGCTCCCATGTAATTACAGTCAGCTTTCTTAAATTGTGCTTAATAAAAGACATCACAAGTAAGCTATGCTCGCTTTCTATATAGTATACCTTTAACTATATAATCCTACCATATGTAATTTCCAATTACAACAAGGGATGTTAATATTTACTCCCTGACATACCCAAAATTATCCAAGATAAAGTTTCATCCCGAAAGCAAGTTTTAGCTCCTACTCCGCTGCTGCCCAATCCGCCTCCCAACAACTCCTTAGAAGTTCTAACTAACTTCTACTTAACATCAACCTGCACGCTTAAGATTTCCTTGTGGTTTCCTGTTTGAGACTGTACGACAAAAAGTGTATATTTCCGGCTCTACAGACAGAGGTAACTTTTTTGAATACTACATGCAAAGGCTATGTGTTTGGGTCATTATAACAATATTTCGAGAGTATTTCTACCAAGTTATGTGTATTATACTTAAACAACTAGCAGTGACTTCTACCAACACTACCATGGTATGGGGAGCTCCCACAAAAGCTTTCTCAAAAGGTGTGGACTCTCGACGAGAACACAACACACATAGGAGGATTTCAAGATTTGAGCTAAATTTAGGTAGTTAAGTCTTCAACAAGAGAGTGGGTATTTATAGGAAAACTAAAGGCCAACCAAATGTGCCAAGATCAAGCCACGTGGTAAGGTAATATGCAGTGCCTTGACTGGCCAAGGCACCCTAACCTTACTCCACAAAACATGGTACAAAACAAGTGCACCAAACAAGCCAAACAAGGCCAAACACACACCGCTGCTAAGACGTAATTCCAATCCTGGCCAACTCATCGCTCCACTCGGAGGTGATGCTGTCACCCCCCTGGCCCGTGGTCGTTCCGGTCACCGAAAAACTCGCAAAAATACAAACGACATAGCCTGAATTTTCCTCACGCAAGCTCAGAAACGTCATTTAAAAACGCACTCTAATCTGGGTGTTGTGCACAATTCCTGAACCTATGCTAAAATTTGTTCACCAGACAAAGACGTTTCACGTATATACTCGGAAATATTTGTATAATATCTTCTCTCCTTAGAAACATTCGTCCCGAATGTTCCTTCAAGACTGATATCGATAAAGTTCTTCCAACAGTTGCCAACGCGCACAGCCTTGGCATTTAAATAACACACGCTTCTTCCTTCTCGCTGCCGTATATACTACTTTTATTACTTACGAAATGAAAGGCTACTCCGGCGACCCAACAAATGTACCGGAATCGCATGTGACTTCTCGAGAACGAAGTGTCACTCGTGACGTACATACTTCGGGCCTATCGCCGCTTCAAATCAGGAGTCACTACCCAAAACTTGGTCATCTTACTAACTCTCAACTTTCTTGCTGCCATTCCGCTTTCACTAACCGTTTCTGGTTTAACATCCACGAACTCATACGATGATCAATTCAAATCGCTCCAGCATCCTCGTGACTCCTACCACCGCGACTACCTAACTCCACCCTTTACCTAAAACTGGCCATGGGTCACCGCGAAAGGCCATCAACCCGACCCACACCGCGCTACTTGCCTCAAACGGGAATAATCTTTTATCGAATTCAAGCGCGAAGCTACCACTTCCATCTCACACTACCCACGGACTTATCACACAAATAATCTCACGCACTCACTTACTCGGGCAGTGGTCAAACATGAACAAATCTTTTACTCAAGCACCCACCTTACTCCTCTGTTCCAATCGACATAGCTCCAAGGTTCACACTTCACTACGCCCCTGTGCTTTCACCCTCTCTACACTAACCAGCTTTCTAAATCACATTTTAGCAATGCTCTATCCTAACATAACACTAAACACATCAAAGATACAAAACTCTAGAGGGTTAAGGATATACCCGCTCTCTACCTGGGCTTAATCACACCCCGCCGCAGTAGCATAAATGAGCGGGCGATGAACCAAACACCGATCTCGCGCCGAAATAAATATCCGCAAGTACCTCGTCGGATAAAGCTCGCAAATGGCTCTCGCCGCCGCAAAAATAACAAGCCCCTGGCACTCACGGTGACACTCCTAAAAATGCGGCTCACTACATCGACTACACCGAGGTAGTGACCGACTTGGCCAACACCTTACTTCCCGGAAACTCAACCTCGGGAGCTCCTCGACTGCCCCCAATACTGACGCCTGGCTGCGGAGACCACTAAGACCGGGCGTGAGGTACAAAATCTGTATGTCACTGGAGTATGTCCGCCTTTAAAGCCACCAAAGGACTCTCGTTGTTCTGCCTTCTCGCTGATCTTGGCCATTCCGCTGACCTCTCCGCTGGGTACTCATATCCCAAACAGATGAAACGTGATGCGGGCAATGTCCATGCTCTGGCCAAGAGCTGGCAATCTAACAAGCTCGCAAGTAATCATCTAGCCCGGTGACGAGCGGTGCACTCATCCTCCATGGCTGCCACTGCTGGGACATACGGAGCTAACGTAGTCAAACTCACGTTGTACTTCCCGGAATCGTGACGCCTTTCTCTCGCCTCAAAGATCATAAACTGTTTACCGCGCGTGCCCTTCCTCATCCAAGCGGAGGCAAGAAGTTTAGAATGCCTCTCGAACTCAGCCCCATATCGCTGGAAGCGCATGCTCTCCCAGACAACTCCCTACGAATCGAAACCAATGATCGCTGGAACACGCACCGACGCAAGTAACCTAAGACCACCGGACTGGTCTCCGGCTCGATCACCTCACGACCAATAGAATCGCTTCTTGGATGAACTCCCCGCGGATCATCCTCGCCTCACCCATAAAACTCTCAAGCGGGTTACAACTCGAAAAGTCCCGTGAGCTCAAACTATCTCGCTTCGGGGCGAATCCATCGTGCCATCGAACCGGAACTCGCGTGAGATCCAACTTATCCTCATATCTCGCCACGACTCGCAAGAATCGGGCGCATCTCCTGTACCCCATCTCTATCTCGGCCCTTCCGGTGCCGCGGACGAGGCTCAGGTGGTATCGGTGGGTCTCAGTGAGCCTACCGCCAGCGTTTCTAAATCTCACTGGGCCGGGCGGTGCCGGGTGAAACTCGCTGTCAAGTACAATCTCGAAGATCGGTCTGTGCTCAAGGCCTCGTGATTTCTTCAGATCTCACTAGCAAAGCACTTCTACTCGGCCGCTGCTCCTTCTCGGCTCAAGGTTTTGGTGCGGGAGGCATAATCGGTAAAACGAGACACGCTGAGAGGGTCCAACTCAGCAACACACGCTCTCAAGGCACGTATCTCGGGGAATCGAGGTTAGCATGGAAACTAATCCTAATCTAAATGTCTCAGCCTCCGGGACTTATAGACGGGATGCAAGACAATACATGACGGATAATCAAGATTTAGCTAGACATTTGCTCAGAGATTAACTTTCCGAGTGATTAATCGCCTCAGCACTACTTTTTGTCACGTACCCGATCCCGGCTCATGGATCGTGTTCCTACCTCTGCACCCTAGTTGGATACAACATCGCAGAAAAACCAGCGGAAATATAAACATAAACATGAAACAAGATATATGATCATAAACAAAGTCAACCAAAACAGGGCCATTGCCTTCCAAAGATATATACATAAAACCCGAAAACTAATGGGGCTTAATCCTTTTACAACTCCCGCCCACAACAAAGCATTTGCATGCACTTCTAAGAAGTTTTATACAAGAACTACTTACTCGCACAGGCCCCGCCATACCCCGAATGCATGCAAGAACTACAAGCAACCTGGTGGAACACATACCAAAGAATAAGCTTCCTGAGAGAACTGAAAGCTTCCTAACGCTCGAATCAGATCCTATGTCGGCGAGCGGTGATCCACTGATCGGATGCATTTTGGCTCGCGGTGATTTAACGCAGCTTCCAAGGCGAGCCGTCAGTACAACAGTACATCAAGTATGCGAAACTCGAAAATATCAGAAACGCAAATCATACGCTTATATAAAATATGAGACATGTATGATAACAAAACCACAATTCATAGCCATATAAAAGCAAACATGCGCCATGTTGGTGCCGTGGACTCACGCCAAGCTCATCACTCAAATATAATCTACGGGTCTCACGCCCACAACATCAATCATGTTCGTGATCACGGCCGCATGCCCTGACCGTGACGGCAGTACATGTCCATGATGTAACACACACAATGCCCCGCCGGCCACACGCCCGGACCGGTGACGGCAGGCAGAGCATGTCCACGATGCAACACACACAACAATGCCCCGCGCACTCACATGCCCCTGGAACCAGCATCTGCAGATATCGCCCATGTGACATTAACAAATAATAACATCGGGCGATCAACCCCGCCGCATGCCACACGCCCCTGAATTCTCAGACGGCAGACATGTCCATGTAACCACAATAACAATATATCAGTAATCAACTCGCCACATTAACATATGTGCTACACATGCCCCCGTGACTTTAGACGTGTATACATGTCCACGTGGACATCAACAACAATATACCGCACAACCAAAGTATCACAAAAGAAAGCAAGCGCTCAAGAAATTACACATACTTCTAGACTTTTATAAAAAGATCCACTCCTTCCCAAGAAGCCACCCCGATATCAACACTGTGTACAACAAAGCGCTATCACAACAAGATAGTAGTTACACAACAACAAGCATATAAGTTACACACAACTCAAGGTGCAGCTTCCATTCTCAGATCAAAGTCCGGGAAGTTTTAACTCCCAAAGATTTACTACCGGCACGTTAAATTCCTTTTAAGAGATTCATTCCTTTCATAAAGGTCACACATAATTCGTGAGTATAAAATAAGAGTGACTCATCACATTTTTAAGTAAAAACTAAAATACTTCCTTTTGTAAAATCAAGTAACAACATTATTTTCCAAACGCTCAAGTTTGCCTAATTTCAATGCTCAAGCTTATTTTAAAAAGGTTTCATAACTCATAGTTTTAATTCTTTAAAACAATCGAGTAACATATGTCTTCAGACATGGAGTCGCTTATTCTTGCTTACAACAATCTTGTTACAAAGAAATATGATCTAGGAAATGTAATACAATTTGTCTTATCTACTTTCATGCATTGAGGTTTCTAACGTGTTTTAATAACAATTAGTTATTTGTCAATACACATTCCTTTATTAGCGCTCGTGGTTTGCTCGACACTTATTCTCATTTCCAAATCAATAAAACATTATTCTTTTAAAACAAGTACACATTACCGCGAACGAGGTTTCACAACACATCTTTCTTAACAAAAACGTGCAGTGCGTGTTAATAACTATAAACAAGTTAAGTTCTTATCTTTCAAGATCAAGTCTCTAACTTCTACAATCAATAAACTAATCTTACTCTACATGTAGTCGTTATAACTAACTTCCCATAAAGCTATTATAACACCATGTTTTAAACCAACCAACTCATTTAACATAAGGCTGCGTACGCTTCACCGCATTACATAGTTTACAAAGCATCATGCTGTAAGGATAGAAGAGGTTCACATACCGCGACGCATTTAATTATCGGTAATAAGCCGTTGAAAACGCTCCACAAGATCAGAATCTCTAGCCGCTTCCACTCTTCTGCTACTAAGTAGAACACGACACTGAGTAATTCCACCCATAAGTGCCACAAACGCCTATTAACTTCTAACCGCACTGCCCATATTCTACGTAAAAATTCGTAAAGACTCTCCCGCAAGAATGGGGCCAGAATCTCCTCCTCTCTAACGAAAGCCGCCACTAAGCCAACCAGGTTGGGGCTGATGCCTAACCGGACGTGTACAATCTCTATAACACAAGAACGTTGCTATTTCACAAGTCTGACTGTAATACAAAATTCTATGTAATTACAAATCGGCTACTTCTTTAAATTCAGCTTAAGTCAAAAGACATTGCCAAGTGACAATAATGCTCGCAGCTCTATATATAGTATACTTCAACTATATGTTCCTACAACATGTAATTCTGTACAATAAATGTAAGGACAAGAATATTTACCCCGATAAGCCCAAAAATTATCCAAGCTAAAAGTCGATCCTCGAAAGCAAGTTTTAGCTCCCACTCCTACAGCCTCCAATCCGCCTCCAAACAACCTCCTTAGAAGTTCTAACTAACTTCACTTAAATACTTCAACTCGCTACGTAAGATTTCGTGGTTGCTTGGTACTGAGACTAAAAGGACAAAAGGTAGTATTTTTCAAGCCTCACGACATGAGGTAACTGGAATACTACAAGGTAAAGGCTAAGGTGCATTTCAAGCATTATAAATACTTCAGAGAGTATTTCTACCAAGAGTGGTGTATTATACGAAACAACAACTAAAGCAGTGTAGGGTACCCTCACCAACACTACTGGGCAAGTGGATGAGGCCTCTCGGCCAAAGCTTCTGCAGTGGGCATGCACTTGGACGCAGAACACAACACAACAAGGGAGTGGAGGATTTCAAGATCTAAGGAAATCTCTAGGACGTAAGAATTCTTCAACAAGCAGAGGGTATTTATAAGTAGAGAAACCAAAGTGCCAACTAACGGCCAAGATCAAGCCATGTGCAAGGCAAGTGTAAGGCCTTGATCGCCTGTTGCACCCTAACCTTTCTACTCCATAAACAAGCCACAAACATTGCACAAAACATCAGCCTAGTAAAACAAGGCCACAACAAGACCCAATCCGCCAAGAAGACGCTGCACAACCTAATGCTTCTATCGCCCACTGGAGAGGGTGACAAGTGTCAAATTCTCTCAGTTAGCCCAAAAATGTTTTCGCCGCCGAAACTCCGCAAAAATACAAAACGACATAGCCGGAATACTTTCACGCAAGTTTCCTCAGAAACGCTTTCACGAAAAATCGACTTAATCCGCAAAGTGTCAGGCACACTTTCGGAACCTATGCCAAACTTTTTTTAAGTCTCAATTCGTGACGACGTCTCCTTCCACGTGCATACATACTGAAATACTCTGTGTATAACAATTCTAGGAAACATCATATACGTGACCCTATATATAAAATCCGATAACCAGATTAATAGAGCAAGCGTCATAATACCAACTATACTACAAATATTACCAACCTAGATACTTAAATCCACATAATCTTTCCCCGGTCACTCGTTGTCTTTCTCGTAGTCAAGAATCAACATAACTTGTTAGTGAGAGATCGACTCCTAACCAGCGCCTACTTATCGCACGATCTCAGAGTGAGAATAATGGAAACCAATCCTAAATGTCTCCGAAGCGCCTCCTCAAGTTATAGATGTGCACGACACACCGGAGCAACTGACTCTACTAGACACTGCCTGGGTCAGACACTTTCTCCGAGGACTAATCGCTGATACTTGACTTTTGTCACGACACCGATTTTCGGCCAAGGGATCGTGCCCTACTCACAATTGGGCACCCCTCTGTCAGTATACATCGAGAATAGAAATGAACATACACAACACATATAAATACTTAGACAATAAATAACAACAAAGTTAGCCGATAAGGCCACCTTCCGTAAAATATACACATACCCAAAAACATCGCTTACATTTTCTTTTTTCTTACAACCCAAATCCACAAGACATTACTACGCACTTCTAAGAATAACAATCAGGATTTTGACAGTGGTTCCGCCATACCCCGAATGTACAACAACCGACTGGGCCATCGTGGATCTCGACTAAGGATAAGCCTCCGAGTAACTGAGCTTCAACAAATCAAATCTGCATCCTAAAAGCGAGGATCAGCAACTCGTATACTCTACCGCATGCAGATGAACGCAGCCCCCGGCGAGGTCACACAACATGTACCAAATATGTGAAACCAGTACTTTAGTGAAATCATAAGTCTAAAATAAAGTTGGGGACATGTATGATAACTCAAATAACAAAGACACAGGCCTTTTACTAACAACGAGTAAACAAGAGTATACTCATCGCATAAAAATAGAGACTATGATCAAAGTAGGCCACCCGCCCATATGTCATTAAGCAATCCTACTCCCGACTATTTCACCCGCGATAGTCCTGGACCCGCAATGAGGTAACTTCTCAGATAGTCAGATCCGCTCAGATAGGTCGCAAGGACTCGCATGAGGTAGTCCTCACCGCTTATCATACATAACATAAGCGCAAGCTTATCATACATAACATAAGCAAGTTAAGAAATCCCCTAACTTCTTATTAGCCTTATTCATACGCACTCTCATTTTAGTTTACTTAAGGCACTAACATGTCATTATAAAATCCGTGAATTTAACTCCAAAGTCTTACGTGATTTCTATTCTTTTTAAAATGACTCTTTTCATATAAAACTTCCAAGATACTAATAACCGTAGTATCAAGTCATAACTACTTTCAAGATAAGTCACAATACCTTTTAGAAATACATTTATAGCTTCTAATTCAAGTTGACTTCTTTCTTTTAAAACCTTAAGCAATCGATACCTTAAAATCAATTTGCCTTCATTAATTCAAGTCATTTATCATACTTACATTACTTGTAGTAAAACCACTTTTTTTAATCTTTTCCATAAAGCTATTATAACCAACTTCCCATAAAGTCGTTATACTAGCTTTATACCTTAGATACTTGCATTTTTCTTTATAACCAAGAGACTTAAACTTTCCAAACAAAACAAGTAACATATACTTTCAAAATACTTTAAGTCTCTTAACTTTTAGAAACTAAGATATCCTTAATATTCTTAAACAAGTGAGTTAAGTCCCTAACTCAACCAATTTGGACATTCTTAAAATAAGCCAAGGATATCAAATGGATTAGATTGTCAAAATTCAGACGCTTCATCAGATATATATTTACAACTATTCATGCTCAAGAGATAAGAAAGTTCCACATACCTCTTCTGCTCACCCACTTGCTAAGTCCAATATGCCGCACCTAGTGATGTCAACCTATAATGGACCATTGTCACGACTCCGACTGGGCTCGGACGGCTTTACCCCGCACCCTAAAGGATATAACATCGCATAAATCAGCAAATAAAAACTTAAACATGAAACAAGATGTAAAATAAGAAACAGGCTAACCAAAACGATCACCTTTCTGCATATATATAAAAACTTGAACAGTTACATCCTTTACAAACCCTTCCCACAACAGTACTACAGACCTCTAAGAGTTTTTATAACAACTATGACGGGACAGGGCCCCGCCATACCTCGAATGTACAAGTACGACAATGACAGTGGAACCATACCAAAAGATAAGCCTCCTGAGAAACTGAGCTTCCCAAAGCGCAACTGATCCTAAGAGCTTAGGATCAACAACCGATGTGACATCTACTCGCAAGATTTAACGCAGACTTCAGCGAGGTCAAGACAACAGTTTCAAGTATGTGAAACTGAAAGCATCAGAATGAAATCATAACATTTCCAAACCAAATCTACGTATACGATATAAAGAAAATCAATTAACCGCACATGTGCCACAACATAAACAAGAGCAAATAGTGTAACGCAACGGTATTTTCTACGCCGCTAATGATCAAGCGCCATTCGCCATAGTATCATTACGCGAGCCTAATCTCGACTTCAGAGTCCGCATAGGCCACTGCCCGCATGAGGTACTCGACGGGTAGTCAGTATAATTCGTGATTTGCAGCAGTATGTACGCAGACGACGTAGAAAAGCTCGAGCCTTGTTAGGCTAGACCGAAAATTATTGCTCATAAGTACCGAAAGAATCATTTTTCGATCAAACGCTTTACAAGACTTGCAATGGAAAATTACTGGCTATGTCATTTCTAATTTTGGTGGATTTTTCGAGAGACGAACATTTTCGACCAACGGGCGTGATACGTGTCACCTCACATCGACGCCGCACGGGCGCCAGCCGGACTAATTTGGGTCTTGGGTTAGGTAGATATTTGTGATACGGTGTGGTAGATGGATAAGGTACACATGGGTAAATCCTCACCCTACACTTGCCTACCACATAGTTCACAACAATTATGCTAAAAGACAGTGAGAGGTTCATACCGACGATTATCGACTATTAGCAATACGCTTCCACAAGATCAGAACCTCGCTAGCCTTTTCCACTCTTCAAGTGGTAATACGCTACTGCAAAGATTTCCACCCATAAAGCCACAAACGCCTATTAACTTCTAAATCACACTGCCCATATTCTACGTAAAAATTCAAAGACTCTCCTCCCGCAACCGCAGAAATCTCCTTCTTCATCGAGGCCGCCACTAAGCCAACTGGGGGTTTATACGCCTAACCTGGACGACACAATTTTACTTCACAAGAATACGACACAAGTTCATCAGAATACACCTATGTAAGACACCAATTCTTATCTTAAACATTCCGCATATAGTATACTCAACTATATATTACTACAACATGTAATTCCAATTACAATAGGGACAAGATTATTTACCTCGATAAGCCCAAATTATCCAAGTTTAAATGTCGATCCCGAGCAACGCTTTAGCTCCAACTCAAGCGCCCAACCCGCCTCCAACAACCCTTAGAAGTTCTACACAACTTCTACTAATACTTCAAACTAACTACTAAGATTTTCCTTGTGGTTTCTGCTTGAGACAAAAAGATATATGTAGTATTTTCTGCTCTACGATAGAGGTAACTTTTGAATACTACAAGGTATAAGGCCAAGGTATTTTGGGTATAGTAACAATACTCGAGAGTATTTCTTACCAAAAAGGGTATTATAATGAACAACAAGGCAAGTGTGTGTACTTCGGCTTTAGCACCCCTAGTAAGGGGGTGGCACTTTCTCGGCCACAAGGCCCAACAGTGGGGAGGGGTGTTCTCGGACGAGAACACTACACTTAAGGAGGAGAAGGCTTTCAAGACTTGAGATTTGTCGAGTGATGAATAAGTCTTCAAAGCTGGGGTATTTATAGGGAAATCAAAGGCCTTGATCAAGCCAAGTGCAAGGCAAGTGTAAGGCCAAGATCAAGCCAAGTGCACCCTAACCCTACTCCACGAAACAAGGCACAAAACAAGGCACAAAACAAGGCCTAATTCTACGCCCATCGCCCAAGGCAAACCGCTACCGCCCACTTGAGGGGACAAGTGTCACCCTCTCGCTGGCCCAATAATATTCCACTGAAAATCTGCAATTATAATGACATTTTTCTTCGCAGCGAGCTGTAAAAACCACTCTTTACTTGTGTACAAATTTCGACTGCCTAACTTTTAAGGCTCAACTTTTACGACGCCCACACGTACATACTGTTATACCCCATATTTCCAGAGTATGTACGTAAGGGCGTACGTATAATAATTTAAGCCTTAAAGTAGGCATAGGTTCGAAATTTGGGCACAAGGGCTAAAAGAGTCGTTGACTAAACGCTTTATTGAACTTCATGGCGGAAAATTCGCCATGTCATTTATTATTTTATGGATTTTTCCGAGAGACGGTTATTTTGGACCAACGGGAGAGTGACATGTGTCACCCTCACATCGAAGAGAGTACAGAATGGACGATTTGGGCTACTTTAGTTGGTAGGATATTTCGTGTGTCAGCTGGCGGGTAGATGGATAAGGCGCACTTGGCTTAAATCTATCCCTACACTGCATGGCACTTGGCTTGATCTTGGCCATTGCTTGACCTATAAATACCTCTAAGTTGAAGACTTTCTTCATCCAAACTGAGCAATCTTTCTAAGTCTCAAAATACTCCCTCCCTATCAGCCGTCCGCCACACCCCCTCCCCAGAGGCCTCGGCCAAGACTCCCTCGCCTAGTGGTTCAGCCGAGCCTACCCCCTAGCCTAGCTGTGCTAGCCAAAATACACCCCCTTGGTTGAGAAATACTTCTCCAAGTATTGTTATAATGCCCCAAATACCTTAGCCCTTATACCTTGTAGTATTCCAAGGTTATACCATACTAAAAGCCCGTAAATACTATTATACTTCCTTTAGCCACTAAACTAAACCCTAAGGAAATCTTCATTGATAGTTGAAGTAATTGAGCAGAAGTTGGTTAGAACTTCTGGGTTGTTTGGAACGGGTTGAGCCGCATGGAGTAGAGCTTAACGTTGCTCAGGATCGACTTTAAACTTGGATAATTTTTGGGCTTATCGAGGTAAATACTACTGTCCTTCTAGTGTAATTGGGAATTACATACTGTAGTTGTATAAAAATGAATATAAGATTCATAGAAGATAATTGAACTGTAATAGAAGGATATTACAGTAAAGACTTGAATCGAAATCACATCGTAAGAATATTAGAGTAAGATTAAAATCAGATTTACATAGACCGCATTTACGAGTCTGATAACCTTATCGTCAATGTTCCGCGAGCAGCATGAACTACTCGGAAGCGTGGACAAAGTGCCAGGTTATAGCCGTGAGCGCTTGCTTATAGTCGATAATCGCCGCAAGGTACGTGGATTCTTCCTATACTGAGTACGAATATTTTAAAAGAATACATATAGCACCAGTAGACGCACGCGTGGCAATGTCTTTGACTTAAGCCTGAATAATATGTATATATAATATGGTAGACGACGCAGTGCTAATCGAATATAGTTGTACTGCAATGTCTTTTGACTTAAGCCCGAATAATAAGTTAACCTTGAAATATTTTAAAAGGAATATATATATAGTACGGTAGACGATTTGTTAATCGAATGTAGTGTTACGGCAATGTCTTTTGACTTAAGCCCTAATAAGAAGAATCTTAAAGTATTTCAAAAGAAATAAGAAACCTTTTTGAAAGAAGAGTAATACTTGGTTTTGAAAACATAAGAGTTATACTAGCTTTACGGAAGTTAGGTATAACGCCTTAAGAGAGATAAAAGAACGGTTTAACATTTTTTGAAGTTAAGAGACTTAATCTTAAAAAGATAAGAGACTTGACTTAATTGTATTGATATGAAGTTTGTTAAAAGTGTGAAACCTCATTCTGAGTAATGAGTACTTGGTTTTAAAAGGAATAATGTTTCATCGATTGGAAATCAAACGAGTATCGACAAACCATCGCATAAGCTAATAAAGGAAAATGTATTGAATAATGAAGCATTGTATTAAAACCGCAGAAACCTCCATCTCGTGATAAGTTAAGACGACAAAATGATATTACATTTTCTAGATCATGGTCGCTTAATAAATGGTTATAAACAAGAATAAATCGCTTTCACGCCTATGGCATATGTTACTCAATTGTTTTAAAGGAGACAAGACATCGAACTATGAAACTTTTCTAAAATAAAGAGACTCGAGTAATTGAAATTAGGCAACCGAACTCTAGGAAAAGAAAGGCATTGTTTTGTCTTAAATTGTTTAAAACATGTGTTATAACAAATTGCCTTATGGGAAGTTGGTTATAACGACTTTATGAGAACAAAAGAAGGTTTTATCATTAGTTTTAATGCGGTAACTTGACTTTAAAAAGAGAAGTGTTGTCCAAACAAGACATACGGTATCGCTTTTTAATTTGGTTTTAAAAGGAAAGTATGGAAGTTGTTTTGGTTTACTTAAAAGATGTAAGTCACTCTATTTTTATACTACGCATCGTGACTTTATAAAAGGAATGGATCTCTAAAAGGAATTTAACGATTTAGTAATTTAGGTTAAAACCCGACTTTGGCATAAAACGAAGGTACTCGAAGTTATGTATAACTCGCCTTCATGCTTGTCGTGGAAACTTGCCTATGCTTGTCAGTGATAGCCTTGTTGTGCAAGAATTGTGTTTCTATACTATCGCTTCTCGATGGAGGTCGTTGACTTGTTGAGAACTTACTGACGCCATGCAAGCATGACGAGAATTCCACTCGCACGCCTCGCTGAGCAAGTGTTATTTTGCTAATCGCTTGACATATCGACACGACACGCGCGCGCACGGTATGGTTCCATTTCGATTGTTGCCTAGTTGTTTCGACATATCGACACGATGCGCGGCGCACGGCATGGTTCCATTGGGATTGCCGCCACGCACCGATTCGCCCGCGGATCTGCCTTACCCCGCACCCTAAATGATACAACATCGAGTAATCGAACATAAACAATACAAGACATATTATGAAATATGAAACAATAACTGAGAAAACTCCTTTCGCATAAATATAAATAACGACTTTTTCCAATACGAACGCTTTAATCCTTTTACAAACCCCGCCACACAACAAAGACTGCACTTCTAAGAAATTATATCGATAACAACGGCGGACAGGCCCCGCCATACCCTCGAACGTAAACACCTACAACAACAGGAACTATACCATCGATAAGCCTCCGAGCAACTGAGCTTTACCAAACGCCGAATCAGGACCCCAAGAGCGAGGATCAGATCGTGTACTTTTACCGAGGTAATTAACGCAAATTCTCGGCGAGGTCAAGATAACAAAAATTTAGTACGTGAAACTAAAAATATCAGAAATGAAATCATAATAGTCTATAAAGCAGAGACACGTATGATAACCAAACTACGCTCACAATAATAAGGCCATATGTCAAGTCAGACTCACGCCTCAAGTCATCACTCAAATATAACAACGGGTCTCACGCCACAACATCAATCACGCTCGTGGAATACCTTCTCACCGCCACTTATGATATAAAAGCACCAAGGAACACATGAACACCGTGTCCCACCCGTACATAATAACACGCATGTGGTGGCACGAAGGCATAGCCGACTACTAACACCCACGCATCATCAACAAGGTCGCGAATCAGTATCATAAGATTCGCTTGCACTGGCCACATGATCAAAGTCACCACTTGCCCGCAGATCTAATGTGCGCGCTCAGCCCTCGAACTTTCCGCAGCCCGCATAGGCCAATCCGATCGCCCGCATGCAGGTATAACCCCGCATCGAGGGTAGCTACCCTGCAGCCGCCCCGACTCGCCGCCGCACGCGCCACAAGGACCGCATGACCACAAGTGGCCGATCTCAACTCGAACTCCCGCAGCTCCGTGATAAAGCCCCCGACCCGCATGCAGGTAGTTCGAATCATAGGTCCATCGACCCGCCAGCCTACCCCAGACGGAGGGCGCCTTAACTCTAATCATCTCAAGACGAGATGATGATAATACTATCATAACAAATTATCGTTAAAACAACATAAGCACAACAAAATGAAAACCCCTTTACACAAACATCACAAGATACTAACACACGTGAAGATCCTAGCATGTTTACTTATCAAATCAACAAGAAGTATTACAAGGCTATCACAAACCAACACAATCAAGTTATACACACAAGGTACTTTCTACTATACGCTAACAAGTTCGGGTTTTATCCTCAAAGTACTTCATATTAACTCTTTAAAAGATACGCTACTTTCACAAAAGTCACACAATACCCGTAGATATGAAAATATAGTGATTATCTTTCAAGTAAATCAAAACACTTCTCTTTGTAAAACTCAAGTAACAACATTATTTTCCAAACGCCCAAGTTTGCCTAATTTCAAATGTTCATGCTTTTATTTGTGTTTCGTAGTTCATAGTCTTATTCATTTAAGAATATAATTCTCTTTAAACTATCCGAGAAACATAAGTCTTATATGTGAGTAGAATATTCTTGTTTACAACAATCTTATTACGAAGAAACATGATCTAGGAAATATCATTTTGTCTCATCTTAGCTTCTACGCAGATGGAAGTTTCTACCGGTTTTAATAATACTTAATCAAAACATTTTTATTAACGCCGCAGTGGTTTGTCGATACACATTCTCGATTTCCAAAATCGCTTAAACATTCTTAAGACGTTATACCTAACTTTCCATAAAGCTAGTATAACTCTTAAGTTTTCAAAACAAATCAAGTATTACTTCTTCTCTCAAAATGATTCAAAACTCTTTTGAAATACTTCAAGTTCTTTATTAACACATAACAAGCCGCTTATAGTTCAAATCGCTTACCTTTAAAACCACATGTATTTTCTTACCAACATAAAGCTGTTATAACCAACTTCCCATAAAGCCGTTATAACACTTTATGCTTTACACCAATCAAATACATTTAGTACACGCACGCTCACCGCATTACATAGTTCACACATATCACGCCAAGAGATAAAGAGGTTCACATACCTCGCGACGAGTATCGACTAACAGCAAAACGCTCCAAGTACTCCCAACCGCCGCCTACCCAAGCCAAGAACGCCGCCACACGTAGTACTTCAACCTATAAGGCCACGCGCTTTATTAATATTTAGACCTTATCGCAGTAACATTCTACCAAAATTGGCAAAGACTCTCCCGCAACAACAGAAATCTCCTCCTCTAATCCGGGCCGCTACCAAGCCAACCAGGGGTTATACATCTAATCCGAACTGCACAATTCTACTCCACAAAGACTATTACACAAGTCTACCGAATACGCTTCGGGCTTCTTCAGCTTAAGTCAAAAGACATCGCCAACTAACCACGCTCGCCTATATATAGTATACTTCAACTATATATTCTAACAACATGTAATTTCCAATTACAACAGAGGACAAGATATTTACCTCGATAAGCCCATAATTATCCAAGTATAAAGTCGATCCGGCAATCGCTTGGGCTCCAACTCCGAGCGCTCCAACCCGGCTAAACCACCCTTAGAAGCTTCTAACCAACTTCTACACAATACTCCAAATCTGATCATGGAGATTTCCTGTGGTTTCGGCTTTGTGGACCGACTGAAGTATAATAGTATTTCTGGCTTTTCAGATGTGTATAACCTTAGAATACAACAAGGTATACTGGCTAAGGTAATTGGGCATTATAACAATACTTTAGAGAGTATTTCTACACCACAGCGGGTATCATACGAAAAGCAACTAGGGGTGGGTACACTGCTAGCACCCCTAAAGCCGGGGTGCTCGCCACCACGGTGAGGCCCTCGGCCGAACTCAACACGTGGTGGGAGTAAGGAGAGCCAAGACTTAGTAAATTCTACGGATTTAAGTTCATCAGTGGAGTGGTATTTATACTACAAGCCAAGGCCAACCAATGGCCAAGATCTAGCCAAGGTTACACAAGTGCAGGCCAAGATATGCCCAAGTGCCCCTAGTCCCTACTCCTTAAAACCCTCACAAATATCTACCACTGACACCCCAAATCGCCCAAGTCACGCTTCACTTTGCCCACCAACGCAGAGTGCCAAGTGCCGCCTCTCGCTGGTCCAAAATGTTCCGCCTCTGAAAAATCCGCAAAAATAAGAAAAGACATAGCCGAATTTTCTCTCGCAAGTTATGTAAAACGCTTTTGCAAAAACGACTCTAACCGGTGTCAGGCACAAATGTCATTCTACTAAGCCACTAGGCTGGGGTGACACGTGTCACCCTCCTATTGGCCCAAAATAAAACATCTTCCAAATATCCACAATGGCCAAAATCTCAAAACAAAGCTGGTTCTACAAAACCAGAATTCTCTCCCGTGGCCCCACGTGACCATTTCCAAAATAAAATTCCATATTTTTCTAATATTCCAGAAGTCCGACATACCAAACTGGGAATCCAATTCCCATTAATCTAACCTTTTTCCTTCACAAAACCTAAACTTTTCCGTGGAAAATCACCTCTTTCTTCCTTTCCAATCTTTCTTCAATGATTCTCGCACGACGCCCTCGCATACATACCTGTGAACTACGGGTATAACATTCTTCCCCTTAGAAACATTCGTCCCTGATGTTCATTCTAAGTCTCAAACATACGCACGCCAAGATAGTCTTCACTAATATACTTACTAAACAATCATGCAATACCTGGCCACAGACATACCTGCTCAACATACGTATATCCAAGTCTACGATGAAACACCTCTAACATCACCACAAATACACTTTGTCACTTTGTCGCGAGCTTCAGCTCGACGCACTCCAACAAATGGTACCGGCCGCACGCGATCATCGGCCGCCAGACACTCAACCCTTACCACATTTGACATCGCTTTAGTTCCCAAAACTCTGGTTACTATCTTTACGCGGCATCATTAATCGGGAACATTCTCGACGGATCTTCGATACTTTCCCAACATAACAATACGAAGACCGACGCATCGCTTCTCCTAAGTTTGACTACAATTGCTAACATATAGGCAACCCGCCTATTCTTCACATTTAACTCAAAAGGCCCAAAGTAACTCGCTAAGTTCCTTCGCTTCACAACTCCGCTACACTCGCCCGGTGGTACTTTCAAGAAGACCGACTGCCAACTCAACTCTAAGCGCCGATTATCCGCACGATTCCTCCGAGCCGCGTAACTTCTTCTAGACGAGCTTTCTCATCCACACCGGAACAATGCTCAACCAATCGTTCAACCTCGCCAACATCGAACCAATCGATCGCAACTTACACTTCTGCCCCTAGGCTTCGTAAGGCGACATCCAACACCAAATGGTAGCTTAAACGCCCTCCACAGAGACAACAATCTCACAACTACCAAATCCACACACCGCCCGAGGGCGACGCGATTCGAGACTCACCAGTCCTTAACTCCGCCGTAAAACTTCCAAACAAAACAGCCGCAACTGGCTCCATCGTCGCCATAAGGCGAAGGTAGGCACCCTGCGCAGCCTACAACCTTCTCGATAAATCAACATCGCCGAGTGAACGGCCCGATCGAAGAACACGGCTGGCTGCTTCATCGATCGACCACCGGTCGGTAACGCATCCACGAACTCGCACGCTTAGTTAACTAAACTCGAGCCTAACACCTCGCGACTCCTACCACAAGGCGACCACCACAACTGCACTTCACCACCAACATGCCGCTGGTCGACCCAACGCGCCTCAACCCGACTCCTGCAAGGCGCAAAATACTAACTCCCCGGCGAACAATTTTACTAAACATGTTAAAAACCTAGCTGGCCTTCTTAGCTCAACTACCCTCTTCATTTCATACCACTTAGGACCTATCCCAAACATAGCTCACGTGCACTATGCACCCGAGCAAGGATCAAACATAACACTACACCTTTACTCGAGACGGCCTTACCTCTAAGGTCCAGACGCATAACACTCTAAGGCTCACACCTTCTCTATCCCCAAAATCTTACTCTAACCCACCATGATTTCTAATCACAACTACCACATCGCTATCGTAACATAGCACTTAAGGTATACTCACCTGAAAGTTACCGGGCGACTCGCCGCTCGCCTCTCTCCTCGCCCGGTTAACCCGCCGATTCTACGCTACCACATTGACATAAGCTCGCATACGTGCCATGCTCAAGCCCAATCAAGAATTACTTCGCACAACCTCTCTTAGGTAGTCATCAAGACTCGATACATCCAGATACTCCGCAGCCAAATCCATACTAGTAATGGTCGCCTTGCGCCCATATTCTCGCTCTCGTCGCGAATCGGTTCAAATATCATGGCCGCAGAGGAACTGCCGCCGCGGTAAACTTTACCGGGCAGCGACGCCGCAGAAATCCCCGAACGAAGACCATCCAAGGTGATAATCGGGCCCGTGCTCATCAACCCTCTCGAACTCTACTCAGCCTCCTACCGCTTGCTCTCCCCCGGCCGCCACGCGAGGCATAACGATAAGTGGAAATAATTTCGCCGTAGGTCCAACTTACAACATGCCTTCAAGGCACGATCTCAGAGTGAGAAGAATAGAAACCAATCCTAAATACCCTATAGCCTCCCCGACATTATGGTGGTGCACAACACACCGATAATCAAGACTTCATCGATACTGGCTCAGTAGACACTTTCCGAGGATTAATCGCTTCGATACCACTTTGTCACGACCCGATTCTGCCCGTGGATCGTGCCTTACCCCGCACCCTAGCGATACAACATCGTAGTAATCAGAACATAAACAATACAAGACATATTATGAAATATGAAACAATAACTGAGAAAACTTCGCTTTCTGCATAAATATAAATAACGACTTTTTCCAACATGAACGCTTTTAATCCTTTTACAAACCCCGCCACAACAAAGCATTTGCACTCTAAGAAATTATACGACAACAACGGCGGTGTTCCGCCATACCCCGAACGTAAACACCTACAACAACAGGGAACTATACCATCGATAAGCCTCCGAGCAACTGAGCTTTACCAAACGCTGAACCAGGACCCTAAGAGCGAGGATCAATGATCGCGTACCTTTACTCATGCAGATGAACGCACTTCGGGCGAGGTCGGCATAATGTACCAAAATGGAGCATGTGAAACTAAAAATATCAGAAATGAAATCATAATAGTCTATAAAGCAGAGACATGTATGATAAATCCAAACTACGCTCACAATAATAAGCAACATGTCAAGTCGTGACTCACGCCTCAAGTCATCACTCAAATATAACAACGTGGTCTCACGCCCACAACATCAATCACGCCCGTGGAATACCTTCCTCACCGCTAGCTTATGATATAAAAGCACCAAGGAACACACGAACACCGTGTCCCACTGCGTTATAATAACACGCAGGTAAGTACGGCATAGCCGACTACTAACACCCACGCACTAACAAGCGTCATGAATCAGATTATAAGATCTCGCTTGCATCACATGATCAAAGTCACCACTTGCCCGCAAAGATTCAATGCGCGCGTTCAGCCTCAGAACTTTCCGCAGCCCCGCATAGGCCAATCGTGATCGCCCGCATGAGGTATAACCCCGCATCGAGGGTAGTTACTCCCAAGCAGCCGCCCCGACTCGCCGTCCGCACGCTACAAGCGACCGCATGACCACAAGGGCCGTGATCCTAACTCGAACTCCCGCAGCCCGCGATAAAGCCCTCGACCCGCATGAGGTAGTTCAATCATAGTCCATCGACCCGCCCGAAGTCTACCCCGCAGATCTGAGGCGCTTATCCCCTAATCATCTCAAGAGATGAGTGATGTATAATACTATCATAACAACTTATCGTTAAACAACATAAGCACAACAAAGGAAAAACCCTTTACACAAACATCACAAAGATACTAACACACGTAGCATCCTAAAGATGTTTACTTATCAAATCAACAAGAAAGTATTACAAGGCTATCACAAACCAACACAATCAAGTTATACACACAAGGTACTTTCTACTATATGCTAACAAGTTCGGGTTTTATCCCAAAGTACTTCATATATTAACTCTTTAAAAGATACGCATTTTCACAAAAGTCACACAACACCCGTAGTATATGAAAATATGTTGATTATCTTTTCAAGTAAATCAAAACACTTCTCTTTGTAAAACTCAAGTAACAACATTATTTTCCAAACGCCCAAGTTTGCCTAATTTCAAATGTTCATGCTTTTATTTAGAAAGGTTTCAGAGTTCATAGTCTTATTCATTTAAGAATATAATTTCTTTAAACTATCCGAGAAACATAAGTCTTATATGTAGTAGATATTCTTGCTTACAACAATCTTATTACAAAGAAATGATCTAGAAATATCATTTTGTCTCATCTTAGCTTCTACGCAGATTGAAGTTTCTAACGTTTTAATAATACTTAATCACAAAACATTTCCTTTTATTAACGCTCGCAGTTGGTTTGTCGATACACATTCTCGATTTCCAAAATCAAGAAACATTCTTAAGATGTTATACCTAACTTTCCATAAAGCTAGTATAACTCTTAAGTTTTCAAAACAAATCAAGTATTACTTCTTCTCTCAAAATGATTCAAAACTCTTTTCAAATACTTCAAGTTCTTATTAACACATAACAAGCCGCTTATAGTTCAAATCTTATCTTTAAAACCACACGATTTTCTTACCAACATAAAGCCGTATAACTAACTTCCCATAAAGCCGTTATAACACTTTATGTTTTACACCAATCAAATACATTTAGTACACGCACGCCTACCGCATCACATAGTTCACACATATCACGCCAGAAGAGATGTGAAGAGGTTCACATACCTCGCGACAGCATCGACTAATAAAGAAACGCCCAAGTACTCCCAACCGCTTCGCTACTCCTTGCGTTAGAACGCGCCACACGTAGTACTTCAACCTATAAGGCCACAAGGCGCTATTAACATTTAGACCTTATCGCAGAACATTCACCTAAAATTCTGAAAGACTCTCCCCGCAATAACAGAAATCTCTCTCTAACGGGCTTCTGCTACCAAGCCAACTGTGGTTATACATCTAATCCGAACTGTACAATTCTACCCACAAGCATTACTACACAAGCTCATCAGAATACGTCAGCTTCTTCAGCTTAAGTCAAAAGACATCGCTAACTAACCACGCTCGCTTCTATATATAGTATACTTCAACTATATATTCTAACAACATGTAATTTCCAATTACAACAGAGGACAAGATATTTACCTCGATAAGCCCATAATTATCCAAGTATAAAGTCGATCCTGGCAATCGCTTAGCTCCAACTCCGAGCGCCCAACCCGCTTTAAACCACCCTTAAAGCTTCTAACTAACTTCTACACAATACTCCAACTGACTACGGAGATTTCCTGTGGTTTTGCCAGGACCGACGGAAGTATAATAGTATTTCCGGGCTTTTCAGATAGGTATAACCTGAATACAACAAGGTATACCATTAAGGTAATTGGGCATTATAACAATATTTTGTAGAGTATTTCTACACCACAGTGGTATCATACTAAAGCAACTAAAGCAGTGGGGTACACTTCTGGCTAGCACCCCTGTATGGGGTGCCTCGCCACAGGGGAGGCCCTGGCCGAACTCAACACAAGGAGGGAGTAAGGAGAGCTTTCAAGACTTAGGCAAATTTACGGACGGTTCATCAAAGTGAGGGTATTTATACTACAAGCCAAGGCCAACCAATGGCCAAGATCTAGCCAAGTGCTACACAAGTGTAGTGGCCAAGATATGCCCAAGTGCCCCTAGTCCCTACTCCTTAAAACCTCACAAATATCTACCAAAAATATCTACTACTGACACCCTCAAATCGCCCAAGCTACGCCCACTTTGCCCACCAACGATGGTGCTGCGCCGCTCGCTGGTCCAAAATGTTCCGCCTCGAAAAATCCGCAAAAATAAGAAAAGACATAGCCGAATTTTCTCTCTCGCAAGTTATGTAAAACGCTTCGCCTAAAAACGACTCTAACCGCGTTACAGGCACAACGCCATTCTACCAAGCCACCTAGGGGTGACACGTGTCACCCTCCTATTGGCCCAAAATAAAACATCTTCCAAAATATCCACAATGGCCAAAATTCAAAACAAAGCTGGTTCTACAAAATCAGAATTTCTCCCGGGCCCCACGTGACCATTTCCAAAATAAAATTCCATATTTTTCTAATATTCCGTGAAGTCCTAATACCAAATCGGGAATCCACCCCATTAACGAACCTTTTTCCTTCACAAAACCGAAACTTTTCCGTGGAAAATCACCTCTTTCTTCCTTTCCAATCTTTCTCGTCAGATTTCGCACGCACGCCCTCGCATACATACCCGTGAACTACGGTATAACAATTGCGCCTTGTTGTTTCTTTTTGACATATCGACACGCGGGCGCATCGTACGGTTCCATCGGTATTGTTATTCCACGGACTAGCTTCCACGAGGTTTTATCGCTTCTCGTATCCGTAGCCTGCTGCATTTGCCCTGGTCATCTTCGTGGTTTGGTTGTATTGTATTATTAGTACGACTTTGCATCGTGCAGACTTGGTATTCAGCGACTTTCGCGTTATCATAACATGATCACGCAGCGATGGCGGCGTATTCCACGCACGATTGATCGCATGAGCGAGACCCATCGCTATATTTGAGTAACGACTGAGGGCGAGTCCCCGATTTGATATAATCGTTATAATGCATCGTAGTTTGCTATCATACATGCCTCCCGCTTATATAGACTATTATGATTTCATTTACGCATTTACGCTTTCACATACTTGGTACTGCAGATCGACCTCCTTCTGGCCGCGCTCATGCCGCAGTAGAGGTACATCTACCGCCGATCCCCGCGCTTAGGATCACTTTTCAACAGATTAGAACCTCCGCTCTTCCTGAGGCTTATCTTTCGCATGCTACCCGAGTCTGTAGGTTCTTGTACATTCTGTGGTATGGCGGCCCCGTCCCGCCATAGTTGTTGTATAAATCTTAGAGGTCCAGAGTAATCGCCAGGTGGCTGTAAGGATCAGAATCGCTCAAATGTCTATATTTATATATGTCAAAGGCAACCGCTTTGGTTGGCCTATTTTCTTTTATCTCGATCCATGTCTATTTGAATGTTTAAGCTTTTATTTTCGGTTTTTCTCTCGACGTTGTATCACCAGGTGCCCGGTAGCACTAGCCACGCCCCGAACGGGTCGTGACAAAAGTGGTATCGTGAGCGCTTAGTCTCTGAAAGGTCTATGCACCGCGTCTAGTAGTCTCGATTATCGACTGCCGCGCACTACATCTATAATCGTGAGGTCGCAGGACGCTTAGGATTGGTTTCTATTCTTCATTCCGAGATCGCGCCTTAGAGCCGCAGGATAAGTCGACCCTCTCGACGCACTTGCTTTCACCGCCATGCCTCCGCAAGGCAACCCGCCCGTGGCGGCAAGGCAGAGTGAGCCGCGAGCAGAGCAGCAGCCTCTACAGAGACCACGCACCGAGCCTCCACCCGCACCGAGCAGGAGACGGGTTGCAAGCCGGGCCCGCCACGGCTGTGGTCAGGCCGACTGAGGATAGTCCGGACGCAGTTAGCCCAAAGAGCACCAGCCGTTCACCCTGGTTCGATAGTTCGAGGCTACGGATTTTCAGACGAGCCCGCCAGAGTTTTACGGGTCGAGGCCCGAGGATGATCCGCAGGAGTTCATCCGACGCCACAGCCGATCGCGAGAGTGATCAAGGCATCGAGACCGAGCCGCTGGTCCTAGGTTCGCATCGCCGCGTGATACCGCAATGATCGTTTGATTCGCGAGCCGCCCCGGAGAGAACGCACTTCAGCCTATATGGACGAGTTCTCAAAGGCATTTCTGCACACTTCTCGCTTCCACAGATGGCAGGGCTCGAGCCGACAAATTTTTGGTGTTACTACAGAATGCACGCACGGTCGGAGTACAACGCGAGTTCGACTCATCGCCCAGACGCCTCGCTAGTGGCTAGTATGAGGATCGAGTGCACCGATATGTTACAGGCTTGATGATTTCCTAGCAGAGTTGTTCGGCGTAGTTTCACCGGCGCGACATTGCCCGCACGCAGCTTATGCACTGACGCGAGAGCGGAGAAATCGACGAAAGACCAAGATCGCCAGTAAGAGGCCGTAATGCAGGTCCTTTGGTGACTTTCGAGGCGGACCGCCTCAGCAGCAGACTAGTTATGCGCCTCCGCCAGTACAGAGTGGTCCTCCACAATCTTCATGGCATCCAGAGTATTCAGGAGCAGGTCAGGGCTCCAAGGGTTCAGCTTTTCGGCAGAGCAGGGTTGTTAGCCAGCTGAAGCCACCCCTACCTCGTTGTGGCCGATGTGGTAGACTCCATAGCGGGAGTGTCGTTAGTTCGGGAGTTTGTTTTACATGCGACACAGGCCATTTTATGAAACTGTCCGACCGGAGGAGCATCGCGGGCAGCACACATACGGATCTATGGTCGTTCATCACCTTTCTACACATACTGGCAGGCGTGATCGTGATTGTGAGTAAAGCAGATACAGTATATCCTACCCTCTAAAGACTAGTATGTATTGATGTTATGACAATGTGTTATGTTATGTTCTGATAGCTTTGTGCTAAAATATGATTTCAAAACCCGTTAGTGAGAAAGGGTAAGCTCAAAGTAGATAATGATTAACCTTAGAATATTACACTGAGACCTTAGATGTAAGTCCGCCTGAGTACAAGACTTCATGTGATCTTTGTCATAATGTATAAGTATACGCGGAGTAATCGTGGGAAAATTCTCGTAGTGTAAAATGGAAGTGGTAGCTTATGACATGTATAGGTAAGATTGTTCCGGATCGGGAACAAGAGCTTCACGCGTTGTTGGTCGGGCTATGTTGCGGGCCAACCCGCTGCCTGCTTCGGCGCTGGGTCACTCGCGGTCCCGCCAGTGGTAGGGTCACGAGGGTGCTAGCCCTAGTTTAGATGACCATCGATGAGTTCGTGGATACGTTCGACCGTAGCCGATCGTGAAGGCCGGGAATGACCTTAGAGGAAAGCAGGTTAGTAAGATGACCAAGTTCGAGGTCGCGACTCAAAGTTTTGGCAATGTAAGCGTTGGATCGGCGTGGTACATATGCTGTAAGAGTTCGTGTTCGGAAGCGGCACGACGAGTAAGCATGGAAGAGAACGCGTGTTATTTCGTGGGCCGTGTGTGACGCTGGCAACTTGTTAGAAGAACTTTATCGTTATCCGCCTGGTATGAACATTCGACGCACGTTTCGGGCGAGGGGAGAATGTTATACCCCGATTTCCAGAGTATGTAAGTGGCGACGATAATAATTCTAAGCCTTAAAGTAGGCATAGGTTCGAAATTTGGGCACAAGGGCCTAAAAGAGTCGTCGACTAAACGCTTTACGTATCTCATGGGAAAATTCGCTATGTCATTTATTATTTTATGATTTTTCCAAGAGACGAAGATTTTGGACCAACGGAGGGTGATATGTGTCACCTCACATCGGAAGAGCGTGTGAATGGACGATTTGGGCTACTTTAGTCGGCAGGATATTTGCGCAAGGCATGGTAGACGGATAAGGTGCAATTGGCTTAAATCTAGCCCTACACTTGCACGGAACTTCGCTTGATTCGCCATCGTCACTATCGCTGACCTATAAATACCTCAAGTTGAAGACTTTCTTCATCCAAACTGAGCAATCTTTCTAAGTCTCAAAATACTCCCTCCCTATTGAGCTGTCCGCCATACCCCCTCCCTCGAGAGGCTCCTCGCCAAGATTTCTCGCCAATGGTTCTAGCCGAGCCTACCCCCTAGCCTAGTCAGTGCAAATTAAAATACACCCCCTTTGGTCGAGAAATACTTCTCCAAGTATCATATAATGCCCTAAATACCTTAGCCCTTATACCTTGTAGTATTCCAAGGTTATACCTATACTAAAAGCCCGAATACTATTATACTTCCTTTAGCCACTAAACTAAACCCTAAGGAAATCTTCATCGATAGTTGAAGTAATCGAGCAGGCTGGTTAGAACTTCTGGTTGTTGTTATATCCCGATTTCCAGAGTATGTATGCGAGGACGCACGCACGAGAATACTACAGAAAGATCGAGCGAAGAAAGAGGTGATTTTTCCACTAAAAGTTTCCGCTTTTTGAAGGAAAAGGTTCGTTAACGGGAATTGATTCTGATTTGGTATTCTGACTTCCCGAATATTAGAGAATTATGGAATTTTATTTTCGAATGGTCACTGGGCCCACTGAGAAATTTACTTTTGTGGGGCCCACTTTGTTTTCGAGATTTTGGCCATCAGGATTTTTTTCGAAGACGCTGAGGGCCACAGGAGGGTGACACGTGTCACCCCGCCAGTGGCTTGGCCGAAATGACCTTTGTGCACAACACCCTGCAGAGTCGCCGACTAAACGCTTACAGAACTTGGCGGCGGAAAATTCCGCTATGTCGCTTTGTATTTTTGGATTTTTCCGAGAGACTAAACATTCGACCAACGAGGGCGACATGTGTCACCTCACAACGGAGACAGTCGCGCACTTGGCCGAACTGGCGGGCTTGCGGTGCTAGATATTCGTGGAGATATTCGCGAGGGTTTTAAGGAGTAGGCTGTGGTGCACTTGGCTTGATCTTGGCCTTACACTTGCCTTGCACTTGGCAGATCTTCGCCATCGGTCAGCCTGGGTTTGCTATAAATACCCCCTTAGTCGATGAACTTTCTTCATCCAAAAATCATTTTCCAAGTCTTGAAATCTCTCCCTTTAGTTGAAATCGCCCAAAGCCCTCCCCTGGAGCTTTGGCCGAGAGGCCCCCTTTCGAGCGAGGTTCGCCGTGGGTACCCCTAGTCTAGTTGTTGTGATAATACCCCTTGTCGTGGTATAGAAATACTCTCAAGATTGTTATAATGCCCAAAATACCTTAGCCTTGTACCTTGTAGTATTCCAAAGATACCTCTTACGTAGAGTCCTAAATACTACCTTTGTCCTTTTTAGTCTCAAACCGAAACCCTAAGGAAATCTTCAGCTGGTTGAAGATTTTGAGCAGGTTGGTTAGAACTTCTAAGGGTTGTTTGGAGTGGTTCGGAGCGCACTGAATGAGCTAAACCTTGCTCAGATCGACATTATAACTTGATAATTTTGGGCTTATCGAGGTAATTATCTTGTTCTCTATTGTAATTGGAAATTACATATTTGGTTGAATATATAGTCAAGATACTATATACGGAACTACTTAGTATTCGCAATGTCTTTTGACTTAAGCTCAAGAATAAAGAATCGAATCGAATCAGATTTACATGGATCAGATTGCAAAGAGACTTGTGTAGAATTGTACACGCCCGTAGACGGTAAACCTCGGTTGGCTTCGTAGCCTCGATAGAGAGAGATTTACGCTGCCATGGGTGAGGTCGCTAATTTTCTATGTAAAGATAGAAACTTGTGTTTTGGGGTTAATAGACGCTGACCTTTATAGTGAAAGTACTAAGAGTAGCGTATTCTACTCGAGGAGTGGAAAGTGGCCAGCAAGGTTGTAGTACTGAGCATTTTGCTTATCGTCGATAAATCGCCGCGAGGTATGCGAACCTCTTCCTATCTTTCTAGCATGATTGTCAGGAACTATGTAGTACGGCAGACGCATACGTGCTAAGTGATTTGGTTGGTTTAAAACATGTGGTGTTATAATAGCTTTACGGGAAGTTAGTTATAACGACCTTATGTAAGTGAAAATGGTTTATCGATGTTAGAAGTTAAGAGACTTGATCTTATAAGATAAGAGACTTAACTTATTTGTTTTAATGTGACGTTTGCGTGAAACCTCATTCGCGAGTAATGAGTACTGGTTTTGTGCGGATAATGTTTTACCGATTTCGAATCGTAACGTATCGCATGCACCACCGCAATAAGTAATAAAGGAAATGATTGAATAATGACGTTTGTATTAAAACCAAGAGAAACCTCCATCCGCATAAGCTAAGACGAGACAAAATGATATTACATTTTCTAGATCACGGTCATTGAATAAGATCGTTATAAACAAGAATAAACTACTCACGATATGACATATGTTACTCAATTGTTCTAAAAAGGAATCAAGTGATTAAGTTTGGGAACTATGAAACCATTTGAAAACGGTAAGCTCGAGTAATCAAACTAGGCAACCGAACTTAGAAAAGAATGTTGTTACTTGATTTTGAAAAGGAAGTGGGTTGGTCATTCTAATACTACGTATCGTGACTTTTATAAAAGTAATGGATCTCTTTTAAAAGAACTTAACGATGTAGTACTTTGGGGTTAAAACCCGACTTTGGCATAAAATGAAAGTACTTTGAGTCAGGTGAAACTTGCTTATGCTTGTTGTTGTGAAACTTGCCTACGCCAGTGATGATAGCCTTTATTGTACAATCGCTGTGTTTCGTGTTACCGCTCTCGACAGAGGTCGGCTGGATCGTTGAGAACTTACTGGACGCGCTACAGTGACGAGAAATTCCACCGCACGCTCGCTGATAGTATTATTGTTGTTAATCGCTGACATACCGACATCGATGCGTAGCGCACGGTATGCTTCCATTTTGGTTAAGGTCTGTGGTTAATCGCTGATATATCGACACGACGCGTAGCGCACGCATGTTTCATTTTGATTATCGCCAGGATTTCTTCGACATACCGACACGACGCGTAGCGCACGCATGCGCCCATTTGGAATGTTGTCTTATTTTTCCTTCGACATACCGACACGATGCGTAGCGCACGTGCATGCTTCCATTTGATTGATGTTCGTTGTTGAGGTCACATGGACATGTCTACACCGGCGCAGACTCCGGCACGCGGCTACGGGACATTGGTATTATTGTCGCATCATGGACATGTCTACACCGATGCAAGATTCCGGGCACGCGCCATAATGCGAACTCGATTGATGTCGCGGGCGCGAGACCCATAGTTATATCGGAGTGATGATCGCTTTATGTCGCGGAATCAGTAGTTTGGTTATCATACATGTCTCTCGCTTTATATAGACTAGTATGATTTCATTTACGATTGCATAGCTTCACATACTTGGTACTTGTAGATCGACTTCCTTCGGGCCGCGCTCACGCCGCAGTAGAGGTACATCGGCCGTGGTTCCTCGCCATAGGATCACGCCAACAGATTCAAGCCCGCTTCTCCGAGGCTTATCTTTTGCAGTGTTCCCGAGTTGTAGGTTCTGTACATTCGTGGTACGGCGGCCCCGTCCCGGCCATAGTCATCAGATATCTTAGAGGTCCGTAGTACCGCTGCAAGTGTGGTTGTAAAAGGATTAAACTGCTCGTGTTTTACGATATACCAAGGCAACTGCTTTGGTTGGCTGCTTATTCATTTATCTCTTGTTAAATGACTTGTTTTCAGGTTCCGCTGATTTTCTCTCGATGTTTGTATCACTAGGTGCCTGTGGTAAGGCATCAAGAACCGCCCCGAACGGGTCGTTACAAAAGTGGTATCGTGAGCGCTTAATCTGAAAGTGTCTACGCATCGCGTTCAGTAGTCTTGATTATCGCGCAGGCACCACATCTATAATCGTGAGGCTATAGGACATTTAGGATTGGTTTCATTCTTCTCATTCCGAGATCGCGCCTGTAGTCAGAAAGAAGTCAGACTCCGACGATCTCGCTTTTACCGCTATGCCTCCGCAGAAGGCAACCAGAGCCCGTATGGCAAGGCACCGAGGTGCCGCGAGTGAGATACAGAGGAGTACGAGGGCGCAGCCCGCACAAGACTGAGGTTGTGCTCAGACGGCTGGTTTCGCGACGCCGCCAAAGACCAAAGAGAGCTTAGAGTCGCAGCGGGTCGATGAGACTACAAGACTGAGCCTCCACCCCACACCGAGCAGGAGACGGGTCACGCGAGATGGCCCGCTTATCGCCGTGGTCAGGCCGATATGAGGACAGCCGACGCAGCAGCCTGCCCAAAGAGCACCAGCCGTTCACCCCGAGCAGATAGTCGAGGCTACGGACTTTCTCGAGTTGTAGCCCGCCAGAGTTTTACGGGTCGAGGTTCGAGGATGATCCGCAGGAGTTCATCCCGCAGCTATGCCGATCACGCGGTGATCAAGGCTTCAAACCGAGTCTGCGGACCTTTGTTCGTGATCGGCCGCGTGATACCGCAGCCGATTGGTTTGATTCACGAGCTTTCCCGGGAGAGTACGCACTCCAGCAAGATGGGATGAGTTTTCGGGCTTTCTCACGCACTTCTTGCCTCCGCATGATGAGGGCACGCCGGCGATTTTTGTTATCGAGACAGAGAGGCGCGACCGTCGTGGAGTACAATGTCGAGTTCGATTCTTCGCTCGACATGCCCTCGCGCTTAGTCAGCAGATACGAGGATAGGTGCATCGCCACGCCACCGCTAGATGATTATATGGTCGAAGTCTTGCGCGGGTGTTTCTTCACCGCACGGACATTGCCCGCACGCAGCTCATGCACCAGACGCGAGGCACGGAGGGTCGACTGAACGACCGGATCGCCAGAAGAGGCCGTGACTCGCAGGTCCTTCGTGGCTTTCGAGGCGACCGCCAAGAAGAAAGTTAGTTATATACCCCCACCGCATGCAGTGGTCCTCCACCGCCTTCGTGAGCGTGTCGTGGCTCCGCGGTTCAGATTTTCGGCAGAGCGTGGTGTTAACCACCAAGCCACCCCTACCTCGCAGGACTATCGCGTAGACTCCATTTTGGAGAGTGTCGCGCTAGATTGGGAGTTTGTTTTACGCGACAGCAGGCCATTTTGCAGGAACTGTCCACCAAGGGAAGCGCGGATGTTACGATCACCTTCAGATCCGTGGGTGGTTCATCACCTTCATACGCCATACCGCAGGCGTGCCTATGACAGAGCGAGCGTAGCTTCGTATATCCTTAACCTCTAGAGTTTTGGTATGCTTGTTATGATGATCTCATTATCAGGTGCTATGTACGGATAGCATTGTGATACGTGTGAGTTAGAATGCACGGTTAGTCGGAAGGATACGCATGAGGCACGGTAAGTGCGAACCTTAGACTATTTCACGATCGAGACCTGAGGTGCGTCGCCTCGAGTAAAAGATTCGCTTTATGTTTGACCTTTTGGGCGAGTAGTATACGTGGGATTTATTTGTGTGATAAGTCCGTGGGTAGTGTGAGACGGAAGTGGTAGCTTTCATGACGTGAATTAGTAAGATTGTTCAATCGGGAACAAGAGTTCGCACGGCCGGGGTCGGGTTTAGGACCATTTCGCGGTCAACCCAGAACCCGCTTTTGCGGGTCGGCCCGGTGGTCCCGCCAGTGGTAGGGTCACGAGGGTGCTAGGCCCGAGTTTAGACGCACCATCGTATGAGTTTGTGGACGTGTTCGACTGCATCGCTCGCGAAGGCTTCAGAATGGCCTTAGGGATATTACGCTTAGTAAGATGACCAAGTTCGAGGCGGTGACTCCAAGGTTTTGGGAATCAAGCGACGATCAAGTGTGGTAATGATACTAGAAGAGTTCAAGCGTTCGAGAAGCGGCACGACGAGTAAGGAAGGAAGATAACGCGTGTTATTTCGTACTGCCGCGCGCTGCAATTTGTTAGAAGAGCTTCATCGATATCCGCTCAGGAAGGAACATTCGACGAATGTTTCTAGCGAGGAGAATGTTATACCCCGATTTCCGCAGTATGTATGCGAGGACGCACGACGAGAATACGCAGAAAAGATCGGAAAGCGAAGAAAGAGTGATTTTTCCACTAAAAGTTTCCGCTTTGGTGAAGGAAAAGGTTCGTTAACGGAATTGATTCCCGCATTTGGTATTCTGACTTCCGGAATATTAGAGAATTATGGAATTTTATTTTCTGAAATGGTCACGGGCCCACGAGAAATTTACTGGCTGGGGCCCACTTTGTTTTAGATTTTGGCCATTGTGGATTTTTTCAAAGACGCTTTTTGAGGGCCACAGTGAGGTGACACGCGTCACCCCGCCAGTGGCTTGGCCGAAATGACCTTCAGGCACAACACCCTGCTAGAGTCGCCGACTAAACGCTTACAGAATCCTTGCGGGCGGAAAATTCCGGCTATGTCGCTTTGTATTTTTATGGATTTTTCCGAGAGACGAAACATTCTCGACCAACGGAGGGTGACACGTGTCACCTCACAACGGAGACAGTCGGGCGCACTGGCCGAATCGGCGGGCTCAAGCGCCAGATATTTGTGTAGATATTTCGCAGGGTTTTGGCGAGTAGGCTAGTGGTGCACTTGGCTTGATTCGCCTTACACTTGCCTTGCACTTGGCTAGATCTTCGCCATCGGTTGGCCTTTGGGTTTGCTATAAATACCCCTTAGTTGATGAACTTTCTTCATCCAAAAATCATTTTCCAAGTCTTGAAATCTCTCCTCAGGAGTTGAAATCGCCCAAAGCCCTCCCCTTGGAGCTTTGGCCGAGGCCCCCTTCGAGCGAGGTTTCGCCGTGGGTACCCCTAGCCTAGTTGTTTTCAGATAATACCCTTTGTCAGGGTATAGAAATACTCCCTAGTATCATATAATGCCCAAAATACCTTAGCCTTGTACCTTGTAGTATTCCAAAGATACCTCTTTACGTAGAGTCCTAAATACTACCTTTTGTCCTTTTTAGTCTCAAACCGAAACCCTAAGGAAATCTTCATATTGGTCAAGATTTTGAGCAGGTTGGTTAGAACTTCTAAGGGTTGTCGAGTGGTTCGAGCGCACTGAAATGAGCTAAACCTTGCTCAGATCGACATTATAACTTGATAATTTTGGGCTTATCGAGGTAATTATCTTGTCCTCTATCAGAATTGGAAATTACATGTTTGGTTGAATATATAGTCAAGTATACTATATACGGAACTACTTAGTATTCGCAAATGTCTTTGACTTAAGCCCAAGAATAAAGAATCGAATCAGATTTACATAGTCAGACGCAAGAGGCTTGTGTAGAATTGTACACGCCCGGTAGACGGTAAACCCCGGTTGGCTTGGTAGCCGCCTCGATAGAGGAGAGATTTACGCCATGTGTGTGAGCCAATTTTCTATAGAAAGATAAAACTTGTGTTTTGGGGTTAATAGACGCTTTGACCTTTATAGAAAGTACCAAGAGTAGCGTATTCTACTCGAGGTGGAAAGTGGCCAGTGCGTTGTAGTACTTGGAGCATTTTGCTTATCGTCGATAAATCGCCGCGAGGTACGCGAACCTCTTCCTATCTTTTCTAGCATGATTGTTATGGAACTATGAGTACGTAGACGCATACGTGCTAAGTGATTTGGTTGGTTTAAAACATAGGTGTTATAATAGCTTTATGGGAAGTTAGTTATAACGACCTTATGTAAGTGAAAATGGTTTATCACGTTAAGTTAAGAGACTTGATCTTATAAGATAAGAGACTTAACTTATTTGTTTTAATGCTGACGTTTGTGTGAAACCTCATTCGCGAGTAATGAGTACTTGGTTTTAAAGGATAATGTTTTACCGATTTCGAATCGTAACGTATCGGCTGCACCACCGCAGCTGCTAATAAAGGAAATGTATCAATAATGACGTTGTATTAAAACCAAGAGAAACCTCCATCCGCATAAGCTAAGACGAGACAAAATGATATTACATTTTCTAGATCACGGTCAGAATAAGATCGTTATAAACAAGAATAAACTACTCACGATATGACATATGTTACTCAATTGTTCTAAAAGGAATCAAGTGATTAAGTTTGGGAACTATGAAACCATTTGAAACGGTAAGCTCGAGTAATCAAACTAGGCAAACCGAACTTAGGAAAAGAATGTTGTTACTTGATTTTGAAAATGAAGCTGGTTGGTCATTCTAATACTACGTATCGTGACTTTATAAAAGTAATGGATCTCTTTAAAAGAACTTAACGATGTAGTACTTGGGGTTAAAACCCGACTTTGGCATAAAATGAAAGTACTTTGAGTCAGGTGAAACTTGCCTATGCTCGTTGTCGCGAAACTTGCCTATGCCGTGATGATAGCCTTTATTGTACAATCGTTGTGTTTCGTGTTACCGCCTCTCGATAGAGGTCGCTGGATCGTTGAGAACTTACTCGACGCGCTTACAGCGACGAGAAATTCCACGCACGCCTCGCTGATAGTATTATTGTTGTTAATCGCTGACATACCGACACGACGCGTAGCCGCACGCATGCTTCCACGTTGGTTAAGCGTCTCGGGTTAATCGCTGATATATCGACACGACGCGTAGCGCACGCATGTTTCCATTTTGATTATCGCCAGGATTTCTTCGACATACCGACACGATGCAGAGCGCACGTATGCGCCCATTTGGAATGTTGTCTTATTTTTCCTTTCGACATACCGACACGACGCGTAGCGCACGCATGCTTCCATTTGATTGCCGCTCATTGCTGAGGTCACACGGACACGTCTACACCGGCGCAGAATCCGGCACGCGGCCGGGACATTGGTATTATTGTCGCATCACGGACATGTCTCCACCGATGCAAGATTCCGGCACGCGCCATAATGCGAACTCGATTGATGTCGCGGGCGAGACCCATAGTTATATCGAGTGATGATCGCTTTATGTCATGAATCAGAGTTTGGTTATCATACATGTCTCCCGCTTATATAGACTAGTATGATTTCATTTACGATTGCATGGCCACATACTTGGTACCGCAGATCGACTCTTCGGCCGCGCTCACGCCGCAGTAGAGGTACATCGGCCGTGGTTCCTCGCCATGTGGATCACGCCAACAGATTCAAGCCCGCTTTCCGAGGCTTATCTTTGGCAGTGTTCCTCGAGTTGTAGGTTCTGTACATCTGTGGTACGGCGGGCCCCGTCCCGCCATAGTCATCAGATATCTTAGAGGTCCAGTAGTATCGCTGCGTGGTTGTAAAAGGATTAAACTGCTCGTGTTTTATGATATACCAAGGCAACTCGCTTTGGTTGGCTCGCTTATTCATTTATCTCTGTTAAACGACTCTTGTTTTGTGTTCCGATTTTCTCTCGATGTTTGTATCACTAGGTGCCCAGTGTAAGGCACCAACTGCCCCGAACGGTCGTTACGCTTGTTTAGAACGGGTCGAGCGCACTGAGTGAGCTTAACGCCGCTCGTGATCGACTTTAAACTTGGATAATTTTTGGGCTTATCGAGGTAAATACTATCATTCTTCTAGTGTAATCGGGAATTACATATCGTAGTTGTATAAAAATGAATATAAGATTCATGTAAGAGAATTGAATCAGAATGTAAGGATATTACAAGAAAGACTTGAATCAAATCACATCAAGAATATTAGAGTAGAAGATTAAACAGATTTACATAGATCGCATTTACAGAGTCCGATAACCTTATCGTCAATGTTCTCGCAGTAGCATTTAACTACTTGGAAGGTGGACAAGGCTAGCCGTTATAGCCGTGAGCGCTTTGCTTATAGTCGATAATCGCCGCAAGGTATGTGATTCTTCCTATACTTGAGCATGAAGTATTTTAAAAGAATACATATAGTACGGCAGACGACGCGTGGCAATGTCTTCGACTTAAGCCCAATAATATGTATATATAATATGGTAGACGACGTGCTAATCGAATATAGTTGTACGGCAATGTCTTTTGACTTAAGCCCAATAATAAGAACCTTGAAATATTTTAAAAGGAATATATATATAGTACTGAGATTTATCGACGTGTTAATCGAATGTAGTGTTACTACAATGTCTTTTGACTTAAGCCCTAATAAGAAGAATCTTGAAGTATTTCAAAAGAAATAAGAAACCTTTTGAAAGAAGAGTAATACTTGGTTTTGAAAACATAAGAGTTATACTAGCTTTATGAGAAGTTAGGTATAACGCCTTAAGAGAGATAAAAAGAATGGTTTATCGATTTTTAGAAGCTAAGAGACTTAATCTTAAAAGATAAGAGACTTGACTTAATTGTATTGATATGAAGTTTGTTAAAAGTGTGAAACCTCATTCGTGAGTAATGAGTACTTGGTTTTAAAAGGAATAATGTTTTACCGATTTTCGAAATCGAATGAGTATCGACAAACCACCGCAGCTGCTAATAAAGGAAAATGTATCAATAATGAAGTATTGTATTAAAACCAAGAGAAACCTCCATCCGCATAGAAGCTAAGACGAGACAAAATGATATTACATTTTCTCGATCATGACCGCTTAATAAATGGTTATAAACAAGAATAAATCGCCACGCTTATGGCATATGTTACTCAATTGTTTTAAAGGAGATTAAGACATCGAACTATGAAACTTTTCTAAAATAAAGAGACTTGAGTAATCAAATTAGGCAACCGGAACTCTAGGGAAAAGAAAGGCATTGTTTTGTCTTAAATTGCTTTAAAACATAAAGTGTTATAATGTTTTATGGAAAGTTGGTTATAACGACTTTATTAGAACAAAAGAAGGGTTTTATCATTAGTTTTAATGTGGTAACTTGACTTTAAAAAGAGAAGTGTTTTGGTCCAAACAGAAGACATGGTATTGCCTTAATTTGGTTTTAAAAAGGAAAGTATGGAAGTTGTTTTGGTTTACTTAAAAGATGTAAGTCACTCTATTTTTATACTACGCATCGTGACTTTTATAAAAGCGAATGGATCTCTAAAAGGAATTTAACGACGTAGTACTTTAGGTTAAAACCCGACTTTGGCATAAAATGAAGGTACCTTGAGTTATGTATAACTTGCCTATGCTCGTGTCGTGAAACTTGCCTATGCTTGTTGTGATAGCCTTTGTTGTGCAAGAATTGTGTTTCTATACTATCGCGCCTCTCACGGAGGGCCGACTTGTCGAGAACTTACTCTGACGCGCGCCAGCGGACGAGAATTCCACCGCACGCCTCCCGCTGATAGTGTTATTTTGCTAATCGCTTGGACATACCGACGACGCGCGCACGTACGGTTCCATTTCGATTGTTGCCTAGTTGTTTCCTTCGACATATCGACACGACGCGCGCATCGTACGGTTCCATCGGGATTGATGTCTTGTTGTTTCCTTCGACATATCGGTTACACGACGCGTGGCGCACGCATGGTTCCATTGGTATTGTTATTCCACGGACTAGCTCTCCATGAGGTTTTACCGCTCGCCTCGTATCCGTAGTCGGCCGCATTTGCCCCTGTCGCCTTCGTGGTTTGCTTGTATTGTATTATTAGTACGACTTGGCATCGTAGGACTTGGTATTCGTGTGTACTTCGTGTTATCATAACATAGATCACGATGGCGAAGGTATTCCACGCACGATTGATGCATACGGAGCGAGACCCATCGTTATATTTGAGTAATGACTCGAGGTGTCACGACCAACCCGCCCGCGCTCGTGCCTTACCCCGCACCCTAGTGATACAACATTAGAGAAACCAACTAAATAAAAACTTAAACATGCAAATAGACATGGATCAAGATGAAAGAAAACAGACAACCAAAATGGTTGCCTTTCAACATAAATATATATATAAACATTTGAATAGCCATAATTTACAACCCCGCCCACAACAGCCGCATGCACTTCTAAGATTTTTATAACAACTATGGCGGATGTGGCCCCGCCATACCCCGAATGTACAAGAACCCATGCACTGTGGTAACATACCAAAGATAAGCCTCAAGGAACTGAGCTTCCCAATACGCCGAAAGGTGATCCTATAAGTGGATCGACACTGACGATTTCTACCACAGATGAACGCACTTCAAGGAGGTCAAGATAACAGTACTAAGTATGTGAAATCAGAAAGTACTATAAATGAAATCATAGCGCTTATATAAAGCAGAGACATGTATGATAACCAAACTACGCACTCCAACATATAAACAAATATGTCAAGTCGTGACTCACGCCCCAAATCATCACTGTGTCGTGGAATTCTTCCTCACCGCCATAGCCTATGATATAACAAATACCAAGGAGTACACCAACACCAAGTCCTACTCGATGCCAAAGCCGCACGAGACTCGCCACTATATCGACCGCGGTCGACACGCGGTAAGTGCAATAACCTATACCCGATCCACCGCGCCACGTAGTCGACGGCAAGTAACGCCACGCACCCGATCACAACCGTAAGTCATGATACTTCGCCGGCCGACACGCGGTAAGTGCAACAACCGCACAGCATCCACCGCGCCACGAAATGACGGGGCAAGTAAACAGCACGCACCCAATCACAACCGTAAGTCACGATATTTCGCCATAACCAAAACGGTCACATGTCCACAGATTCCATCAACGGTAGACATGCCCATGTACCAATGCTAACGGAAGCATACCCGCGGAATCTCCCGCCACCGCAGACGCCCAAGTAAGTTCTCAACAAGTCAACCGCCTCCATCGAGAAACGCCAGAGAATAGAAACACAATTCTTGCACAACAAAGACTATCTCAATAAGCATAGGCAAGTTACACAACAACAAACATAGGCTAGTTACACAACAACAAGTATAGGCAAGTTACACAACAACAAGCATAGGCAAGTTACACAACAACAAGCATAGGCAAGTTATACCTAACTCAAGGTACTTTCATTTTATATCAAAGTCCGGTTTTAACTCCTAAAGTACTACGTGACGTTAAATTCCTTTAAAGAGATCCATTCCTTTATAAAAGTCACCCAATACGTAGTATAAAAATAGAGTGACTTACATCTTTAAGTAAACCAAAACAACTTCTCTTTTAAAGTCAAGTTTCCATATTAAAACCAATGATAAAAGCCCTTCTTTGTTTTCATAGAGTCGTTATAACCAACTTCCCATAAAGCTGTTATAACACTTTAAGTTTTAAACCATTTTAAGATAACACAATACCTTTCTTTTCCCTAAAGTTCCCGTTTGACTAATTTCAATTACTCAAGTCTCTTTTTAGAAAAGTTTCACAGTTCAATGTCACAATACTTGGAGAGTATTTCTATACCACAAAAGGGGTATTTATAATGAAAACAACTAGGCAGTGGGTAGGTTTCGCCAAGGGGCCTCTCAAAGGGGAGTGTGGTGGATTTAAACTCAAGAGGAGGGAGTAGTTTGAGACTTAGAAAGATTGCTCAAGTTTTGACGAAGAAGTTCATCAACTTAGAGGGTATTTATAGTCAAGCAATGGCCAACCAACGGCCAAGATCAAGCCAAGTGCCATGCAAGTGTAGGGTCAAGATTTAACCATGTGGACCTTATCCATCTACCACCAAAATATCACAAATATCCTACCTACTCCCTTGCCACCTTTCATCCAACTTGCCGCCTCAAGTCCTTCCAATGCGAGGGTGACACTTGTCACCCTCCCGCTGGTCCAAAATGTTTCGCCTCTAAAAATCCGCAAAAATTAAAAATGACATAACCGTATTTTTCCTTCGCAGTTTAGTAAAACGCTTCATTTAAAAACGACTTTATCGCACTTGTGCACAAAATTTTCGAACTTGTCAAATCTTAAGGCTCAAATTTAAATACGCACGCCTCACGCATATACTGGAAATACGGTATAACATTCTCCTCCTTAGAAACATTCGTCCCGAATGTTCCTTCTCAAGACTGATAACGACGAAGTTCTTCTAACAAGTTGCCAACGCCACACCGCCATGAAATAACACACGCTTTTCTTCCTTCCTTACTCGTCGTGTCCCTTCTCGAACACTTGAACTTTTCTAGAATACGCACTCATACTTCACCATTGCTTCGCCTCCCAAACTTGGTCATCTTACTAGCCTCAATCTTCCTTAAGGCCATTCCCGCCTTCACGATCCACTTCGGTCGAACATATCCACGAACTCATACGATGGTCATCTAAACTGGGCCTAGCACTCGTGACTCCTACCACCGGCGGACCACCTGCAGCCGACCACCACTCGAATAGGCCGCGGTTGGCCCGCACACGGCCCCAACCCGACCTACTTAACGCATCACGCCTTGTTCCCTCGATCCGAACAATCTATTTATACAGTGCCGCTAAGCTACCACTTCCATTTCACACTACCTGTGACTTATCACACAATACATTCTAGGCATACAATGCACTCCGGCAAGGATCACTTGCAAAAACGTACTCAAGACGGCCTTACATCTAAGGTCTCAACCGTAATATTCTAAGGTTCATCATTTCTCACCCCCTGCTTACTCTTTTTCACTAACCGTGTTTCTTAATCACATTCTAGCACAAAGCTATCCGAACATAACACTTAACACATTATCATAACATCAATACATACAAGTCTCTTAGAGGGTTTAAGGATATACCTGAAAGTAGGCGGTTCAAAGGACCGCTAAAACTGGGAACTTCCACCGCGACTTACCGTGGCTCGCCGGCATGAACATCCCGCCTAGCTATGGAAGGTGAAGAACCCGCAACCGATCTAGTAGTTCAGGTTATCCCACCAGCCATACTCGGCCTGGACAGCCACAAATGGCCCGCTGGCCGCAAGTATAGCAATCTCCCAAACCAAGACGACATTCCCCTGGGCTTTACCACAATAGTCACACTGAGATACGGTGGTTCTCATCCGCGAGCACTCGCCTCAAAATCTGAACTCGGGAGCCCCGACCGCTTCTCGAATATTCCAAACGCCCCGACGACGCGCGGGGACTACTTGCATCGGGCGGAGGCGCATAATCGCTCACACGAGGCGGTCCGCCAAAGTCATCAAAGCGACTCGCTGCTCGCCCTTCGCCGATCTCGGCCATTCCGCTGATTCTCCGCCGCCACATCCAAGCGCATAAGCAGATGCGGCAACGTCCATGCCCACAAGAGCTACACCAACAACTCTCTGCTAGGTAATCATCGAGCCTCAGAATATATCGGTGAACCCGATCCTCCATACTAGCTACCAACGCAGGGACGTACCGGGCCAATGATTCGAACTCCAAATTGTACTCGAACTGCACGCCTGCTTCGCCGTAATACCAAAACTGTTTACCGAGCCTCCTCATCCGCGAGGCAAGAAGTGTGCAAGAAATGCCTTGAGAACTCGGGCCCCATATAGCCGGAAGTGCATTCTCTACCCGACAGCCTCCATGAATCAAACCACCGATCATGCAGATCACGCACCGATGCGAACCTAGACCACCGACTCGGTCTCCGATGCTCGATCACTCACGATCCGTCAGAATCGCCGGATGAACTCCTCGCGATCATCCTCGTGCCTCGACCCATAAAACTCGGGCGTTACATCTCGTAAAATCCCGTAGACTCCAACTATCTCGATCTAGGTGAACCATCGCTGCATCGAACCGCCGGCCCACTATCCTCAAGTCCGCCACAACCCCGCCATTAATCGCCCACTCTTGTAACCCATCTCTTCTCGCCTGCATCACGGATCGAGGCTCGTGCATCGTGGTTCAGAGATCGCCACGCTTCTACTCGCAGCCTCCTCGCCGCTTTGCCCTTCTCGGGCCGTTTTACGCGAGGCATAATCGTAAAAACGGCACGCCGCAGGGTCCAACTTACAACACTCTAAGGCACGATCTCGTAATGAGAAGAAGCGGAAAACCAATCCTAAATGTCCTATAGCCTCTCGACATAGACGTGGTGCACAACACATCGATAATCAAGACTCTACTAGACACGGTCAGACACTTTCCGAGGACTAATCGCTTCGATACCACTTTTGTCACGACCAACCTGCCCGCGGATCGTGCCTTACCCTGCACCCTAGTGATACAACATCAGAAAACCAATGAAATAAAACTTAAACATGCAAATAGACATACGGATCAAGATGAAGAAATGGGCCAACCAAAATGGTTGCCTTTCAACATAAATATATATATAAACATTTGAATAGCTATAATTCTTACAACCCCGCCACAACAAAGGCTGCACTTAAGATTTTTATAATAACTATGGCGACAGTGGCCCCGCCATACCCCGAATGTACAAGAACCTGCTGCACTGTGGTAACATACCAAAGATAAGCCTCAAGGAACAGAGCTTCCCAATACGTCAAAGGTGATCCTATAAGTGGATCGACACTGACATTTCTACTCATGCAGATGAACGCAGCCTCAAGGAGGTCAAGACAACAGTACCAAGTATGTGAAATCAGAAGTACTATAAATGAAATCATAGCACTATATAAAGCAGAGACACGATGATAACCAAACTACAAGACTAACATATAAATAAATATGTCAAGTCGTGACTCACGCCTACAAATCATCACCGCGTCGTGGAATTCCTTCCTCACCGCCGCCTATGATATAACAACACCGCGAGTACACCAACACCAAGTCCTACCGATGCCAAAGCCGCACTCACGAGACCTCGCCACTATACCGACCGCGGTCGACACGCGGCAAGTGCGCAATAACCTATACCCGATCCACCGCGCCACGAAATGACGGGGCAAGTAACGCCACGACCATCACAACCGTAAGTCACGATACTTCCGCGGTCGACACGCGGTAAGTGTAACAACTCGTACTGCATCCACCGCGCCACGAAATGACGGGGCAAGTAAACAAAGCACACCCAATCACAACCGTAAGTCACGATACTTCGCCATAACCAAAATGGTCACATGTCCACAGATTCCATCAACTGTAGACATGCCCATGTACCAACGCTAATGGAAGATACCGCGGAATCTCCCACACGCCAGACGCCCAAGTAAGTTCTCAACAAGTCAACCGCCCTCCATCGAGAAACGCCAGAGAATAGAAACACAATTCTTGCACAACAAAGACTATCTCAATAAGCATAGGCAAGTTACACAACAACAAACATAGGCTAGTTACACAACAACAAGCATAGGCAAGTTACACAACAACAAGCATAGGCAAGTTACACAACAACAAGCATAGGCAAGTTACACAACAACAAGCATAGGCAAGTTACACAACAACAAGCATAGGCAAGTTATACCTAACTCAAGGTACTTTCATTTTATATCAAAGTCCGGTTTTAACTCTAAAGTACTACGACGTTAAATTCCTTTTAAAGAGATCCATTCCTTTATAAAAGTCACCCGACACCGTAGTATAAAAATAGAGTGACTTACATCTTTTAAGTAAACCAAAACAACTTCTCTTTAAAGTCAAGTTTCCATATTAAAACCAATGATAAAAGCCCTTCTTTGTTTTCATAAAGTCGTTATAACCAACTTCCCATAAAGTCGTTATAACACTTTAAGTTTTAAACCATTTTAAGACAACACAATACCTTTCTTTTCCCTAAAGTTCCTGCTTGCCTAATTTCAATTACTCAAGTCTCTTTTTAGAAAAGTTTCAGCTTCAATGTCTTAATCTGCTTTAAAACAATCGAGTAACATATGCCATAAAGTAGCAGTTATTCTTATTCATAATCAATCTTATTAAGCAAACCATGATCTAGGAAATGTAATATCATTTTGTCTCATCTTATCATCTACGCATGGAGGTTTTTATCGGTTTTAATAATACTTCATTATTCAATACATTTTCCTTTATTAATGCCGCAGTTGGTTTGTCGATACACATTCCGATTTCCAAATCAAGAAACATTATTCCTTTTAAAACCACGCACTCATTACTCACGAATGAGGTTTCACACAAAACTCATATTAATTCAATTAAGTTAAGTCTCTTATCTTATAAGATTAAGTCTCTTAACTTCTAAAAATCAGTAAACCATTCTTTTTATCTTTCTTAAGACGTTATACCTAACTTCCCATAAAGCTAGTATAACTCTTATGTTTTCAAAACCAAGTATTACTCTTCTTTCAAAAGGTTTCTTATTTCTTTGAAATACTTCAAGATTTTTCTTATTCAGCTTAAGTCAAAAGACATCAGAATAACACTATATTCGCTAACACACGACGCCTACCGCATTTATATCTATATTCCTTTTAAAATATTTCAAGGTTCTTATTATTCGTGCTTAAGTCAAAAGACATCACTGCATAACTATATTCAGCTAGCACACGACATCTACCATACCATATATTATTCAGCTTAAGTCAAAAGACATTGCATTATATATATATATCTTCCTTTAAAATATCATGCTCAAGAGTATAGGAAGAATCACATACCGCGACGATTATCGCATAATACAAAACGCCCACTCGCTATAACCCGCTTAGCCTTGTCCACCTTCTAAGTAGCACATGCTACTTGCGTAACATTCAACCAATAAAGGTTTATCACCATCGTAATATAGTCCTATGTAAGTACGCTTTAATCTTCTTCTATATAATTCTTCCGATGTGATTTCGCTTCAAGTCTATTCTGTAATATCCTTCTATTACGCTCAATTCTCTTCTATGAATCTTATATTCATTTCTATACTACTAAAGATGTAATTTCCAATTACACTAGAAGGACAAGAGTATTTACCTCGATGAGCCCAAAATTATCCAAGTATAAAGTCGCCCCGAGCAACGTTAAGCTCCTACTCCGAGTGCTCCAATCCGCCCAAACAACCCTTAGAAGTTCTACGCAACTTCTACTTAACACTTCAACCGACTATGAAGGTTTTCCTTAGTGGTTTCGCAGGATCGAGGAAAGTATAATAGTATTTCCTGACTTCACGACAGAGGTAACTTTGGAAAGTACTACAAGGTATAGGCTAAAGTATTTGGGCATTATAACAATACTTGAGAGTATTTCTATACCACAAAAGGGGTATTTATACGAAACAACTAGGCAGTGGGGTAGGTTTCGGCCAAGGGGCCACTCAAAGGGGAGGGTGTGGTGGACTAAACTCAAGAGGAGTAGTTTGAGACTTAGAAAGATTACTCAAGTTTTGGATGAAGAAGTTCATCAACTTGTAGGGGCATTTATAGTCAAGCAATGGCCAACCAATGGCCAAGATCAAGCCAAGTGCCATGCAAGTGTAGGGTCAAGATTTAACCATGGACCTTATCCATCTACCACCAAAATATCACAAATATCCTACCTACTCCCTTGCCACCTTTCGTCCAACTTGCCGCCCCAAGTCCTTCCAATGTGAGGGTGACACTTGTCACCCTCCCGTTGGTCCAAAATGTTTCGTTTCTCGGAAAAATCCGCAAAAATTAGAAATGACATAGCCGTGATTTTTCCCTTCGCAAGTTTAGTAAAACGCTTCGCCGAAAAACGACTCTTTCGCACTTGTGCACAAAATTTTCGAACTTGTCAAATCTTAAGGCTCAAATTTAAATACGCACGCCTCACGCACATACCGGAAATACGGTATAACATTCTCCTCCTTAGAAACATTCGTCCCGAATGTTCCTTCTCAAGACTGATAACGATTAAGTTCTTCTAACAAGTTGCCAACGCCACACCGCCATGAAATAACACACGCTTTCTTCCTTCCTTACTCGCCGTGCCCTTCTAACACTTGAACTTTTCTAGAATACGCATCATACTTCCGCCATTGCTCAGCCTCCCAAACTTGGTCATCTTACTAGCCTCAATCTTCCTTAAGGCCATTCCCGCCTTCACGATCCACTTCGTCTAACATATCCACGAACTCATACGATGGTCATCTAAACTGGGCCTAGCACCCTCGTGACTCTACCACCGGCGACCACCCAGAGCTGACCCCACTCGAACAGCCGCGGGTTGGCCCGCAACACGGCCCCAACCCGACCTACTTAACGCATCACGCCTGTTCTCGATCCGAACAATCTTATACAGTGCCGCTGGCTACCACTTCCATTTCACACTACCCAGGACTTATCACACAATACATTCTAGGCATACAATGCACCCGACAAGGATCACTTGCAAAACTGTACTCAAGACGGCCTTACATCTAAGGTCTCAACTGTAATATTCTAAGGTTCATCATTTCTCACCCCCAGCTTACCCTTTTCACTAACTGTGTTTCTTAATCACATTCTAGCACAAAGCTATCCGAACATAACACTTAACACATTATCATAACATCAATACATACAAGTCTCTTGAGGGTTTAAGGATATACTCAAAGTAGGCTCAAAGGACCGCTAAAATCGGGAACTTCCACCGCGACTCTACCGTGGCTCGCCGCTGCATTAACATCCCGCTTAGCTATGGAAGCGTGAAGAACCCGCAACCGATCTAGTAGTTCAGGTTATCCCACCGCTACTCGTCGGAAAGTTCGCCAAATGGCCCTTGGCCGGCCGCAAGTATAGCTATCTCCCAAACCAAGACGACATTCCTCTACGGGCTTTACCACAATAGTCACACCGAGATACGGTGGTTCATCCGCGAGCACTCGCCTCCTCGAAACCTGAACTCGAGCCCGACCGCCCTCGAATATTCCAAACGCCCCGACGACGCGGGGACCACTTGCATCGCGGAGGCGCATAATCGCTCGCCACGAGGCGTCCGCCAAATTCATCAAAGGACTCGCCGCTCGCCTCTTCTCCGATCTCATTCGCCATTCCGCCGATTCTCCGCCGCCACATCCAAGTGCATAAGCTCGCACGCGGCAATGTCCATGCCCTACCAAGAGCTACACCAACAACTCTCGCTAGGTAATCATCGAGCCTCGTAATATATCGGTGCACCCGATCCTCCATACTAGCTACCAACGCAGGACGCATCGCCAACGAGTCGAACTCCAAATTGTACTCCCGAACCGCACGCCTGCTCGCCGTAATACCAAAAACTGTTTACCGAGCCTCCTCATCCGCGAGGCAAGAAGTGTGCAAGAAATGCCTTTGAGAACTCGCCCCATATACCGGAAGTGCATTCTCTCCCGGATAGCTCCCACGAATCAAAACTACCGATCATGATCACGCAGCCGATGCGAACCTAGACCACCGACTCGGCCTCCGATGCCTCGATCACTCATGATCCGTCAGAATCGCTTGATGAACTCGCGATCATCCTCGTGCCTCGACCCATAAAACTCGCGGTTACATCTCGTAAAATCCCGTAGCCTCCAACTATCTCGATCTAGTGAACCATCGTGCATCGAACCGCTGGCCCACTTATCTCTCAAGTCCGCCACAACTCGCCATTAATCGCCCACTCCTTGTAACTCCATCTCTTCGCTCCGCATCGCGGATCGAGGCTCGTGCATCGTGGTCTCTCAGAGATCGCCGCTTTCTACTCGCAGCCTCTTCGCCGCTTTGCCCTTCGGGTCTGCCGCTTTACGCGAGGCATAATCGTAAAAACGAAGTACGTCATAGGGGTCCAACTTACAACACAGCTCTAAGGAACGATCTCATAATGAGAAGAAGGGAAAACAAAACCTAAATGTCCTATAGCCTCTCGATTATAGATGTGGTGCACAACACATCGATAATCAAGACTCTACTAGACACGGTTCGTAGACACTTTCCGAGGACTAACTACTCGATACCACTTTTGTCACGACCCAACCCGGCTCGCGGATCGTGCCTTACCCCGCACCCTAGTGATACAACATCGAGAAAACCAATGAAATAAAAACTTAAACACGCAAATAGATACGGATCAAGATGAAAGAAAATGGGCCAACCAAAATGGTTGCCTTTCAACATAAATATATATATAAACATTTGAACAAGCCATAATTCTTACAACCCCGCCACAACAAAGTATCGACTCTAAGATTTTTACAACAACTATGGCGGACAGTGGCCCCGCCATACCCCGAATGTACAAGAACTCATGCACTGTGGTAACATACCAAAGATAAGCCTCCAAGGAACAGAGCTTCCCAATACGCTGAAAGGTGATCCTATAAGCTGGATCGACAACGATGTACTTCTACTCATGCATGAACGCAGCCCAAGGAGGTCAAGATAACAGTACCAAGTATGTGAAATCAGAAGTACTATAAATGAAATCATAGCCTATATAAAGCAGAGACATGTATGATAACCAAACTACGCATCTAACATATAAACAAATATGTCAAGTCGTGGACTCACGCCCAAATCATCACTGTGTTCGTGGAATTCCTTCCTCACCGCTAGCCTATGATATAACAACACCGGAGTACACCAACACCAAGTCCTACCGATGCCAAAGCCAGACCACGAGACCTCGCCACTATACTCGACTGGTCGACACGCGGCGTGGAATAACCTATACCCGATCCACCGCGCCACGTAGCCGACGGGGCAAGTAACGGCCACGCACCCGATCACAACCGTAAGTCACGATACTTCGCCGCTGGTCGACACGTGGTAAGTGCAACAACCTGTACCAGATCCACCTGCGCCACGTAGCTGACGGGGGCAAGTAAACAGGCTACGCACCCAATCACAACCGTAAGTCACGATACTTCGCCATAACCAAAAATGGTCACATGTCCACAAATTCCATCAACGGTGTAGACATGCCCATGTACCAATGCTAATAAGATACCCGAATCTCCCACACGCCAGACGCCCAAGTAAGTTCTCAACAAGTCAACCGGCCCTCCATCGAGAAACGCGGTAGAATAGAAACACAATTCTTGCACAACAAAGACTATCTCAATAAGCATAGGCAAGTTACACAACAACAAACATAGGCTAGTTACACAACAACAAACATAGGCAAGTTACACAACAACAAACATAGACAAGTTACACAACAACAAGCATAGGCAAGTTACACAACAACAAGCATAGGCAAGTTATACCTAACTCAAGGTACTTTCATTTTATATCAAAGTCCGGGTTTTAACCCTAAAGTACTACGTACGTTAAATTCCTTTTAAAGAGATCCATTCCCTTTATAAAAGTCACCCGATACCCGTAGTATAAAAATAGAGTGACTTACATCTTTTAAGTAAACCAAAACAACTTCTCTTTTTAAAGTCAAGTTTCCATATTAAAACCAATGATAAAAGCCCTTATTTTGTTTTCATAAAGTCGTTATAACCAACTTCCCATAAAGCTGTTATAACACTTTAAGTTTTAAACCATTTTAAGACAACACAATACCTTTCTTTTCCCTAAAGTTCCCGTTTGCCTAATTTCAATTACTCAAGTCTCTTTTTAGAAAAGTTGCACAGTTCAATGTCTTAATCTCTGTTTTAAAACAATTGAGTAACATATGCCATAAAGTAGTAGGTTATTCTTATTCATAATCAATCTTATTAAGCAGCCATGATCTAGGAAATGTAATATCATTTTGTCTCATCTTATCATCTATGCAGATGAAGGTTTTTACTGGTTTTAATAATACTTCATTATTCAATACATTTTCCTTTATTAACGCTGCAGTGGTTTGTCGATACACATTCTGATTTCCAAATCAAGAAACATTATTCCTTTTAAAAACCACGCACTCATTACTCACGAACGAGGTTTCACACAAAACTCATATTAATTCAATTAAGTTAAGTCTCTTATCTTATAAGATTAAGTCTCTTAACTTCTAAAAATCAGTAAACCATTCTTTTTATCTTTCTTAAGACGTTATACCTAACTTCCCATTAAGCTAGTATAACTCTTATGTTTTCAAAACCAAGTATTACTCTTCTTTCAAAAAGGTTTCTTATTTCTTTGAAATACTTCAAGATTCTTCTTATTCAGGCTTAAGTCAAAAGACATCACAGAACACTATATTCGCTAACACACGCACGCTTCACCGTACTATATCTATATTCCTTTTAAAATATTTCAAGGTTCTTATTATTCGTGCTTAAGTCAAAAGACATTGTCGCATAACTATATTCGCTAGCACACGCATATCTACCATACCATATATTATTCAGCTTAAGTCAAAAGACATTGCCGCACTATATATATATCTTCCTTTAAAATATCATGCTCAAGAGTATAGGAAGAATCACATACCGCGACGATTATCGCATAATAAGCAAAACGCCCACGCTTATAACCCGCTTAGCCTTGTCCACCTTCTAAGTAGCACATGCTACTTGCGTAACATTCAACCAATAAAGGTTTATCACCATCAGAATATAGTCCTATGTAAGTACAGTTTAATCTTCTTCTATATAATTCTTCTGATGTGATTTCAGTTCAAGTCTATTCTGTAATATCCTTCTATTATAGTTCAATTCTCTTCTATGAATCTTATATTCATTTCTATACTACTACAGTATGTAATTTCTATATTGACCGCCTTCGGGGGGCTGCGTTCATGCCGCAGGTAGAGGTACATCTACTGTCGATCCCCGCTTATAGGATCACATTTCAGCGGTTGAAGTCTGCTCCTTCTGAGGCTTATCTTTGCATGCTACCCCGAGTCCGTAGGTTCTGACATCTGTGGTACGGCGGGCCCCGTCCCGCATAGTTGTTGTCACTTCTGAGGTCCAGAGTAATCGCTGCGGGCAGAGTCTGTAAAAAGGATAATTGTTCGGGTATTTATGTATATATACTGAAGGCAACTGTTTTGGTTGGTCTGTTTATTTATCATGTCTCTTAATTCATGTTCATGTTTTTTTATTTCCGCTAATTTTCTCTGATGTCAGATCACCAGGGTGCCCGCAGTAGGCACTACCACGCCCGCCCGGGTCGTGACAAAGTGGTATCGTGAGCGCTTAGTCCTCGAAAGTGTCTATGCATCGCGTTCTAGTAGAGTCTTGATTATCGTGTGTTGTGCACCACATCTATAATCGAGGTCGCAGGACATTTAGGATTGGTTTCCATTCTTCTCATTCCGAGATCGTGCCTTAGAGCCGGTGATAAGTCGGACCCTCCGACGATTCCTTTCCTTTACCGCTATGCCTCCGCAGAAGACAACCCAGCCCAAATGGGCAAGGCAATCGAGGAGTCGTTAGTGAGATACAGGAGTACGGCGCAGCCCTGGCCAAGACTGAGATAGTGCTTCGACGGCTAGTTTTGCGACACCGCCAAAGACCAGAAGCTTAGAGCCGCAGCAGCTGGCCGAGACTACAATACCGAGCCTCCTGGCCCCACACCGGAGCAGATGAGACGGGTACAAGGAGATGGCGCCATCGCCGTGGTCGCGGCCGATATGAGGATAGGTCGATACGGTTCCAGCCCCAAGAGCACCCGTAGTTCACCCCGAGCGCATAGCTTGAGACTACGGATTTTCCGAGATGTAACCCGCCAGAGTTTTACGGGTCGAGGCTCGAGGATGATCCGCAGGAGTTCATCCCAGCTATGCCGATCATGAGAGTGATCAAGGCTTCGAGACCGAGTCGGTGGTCTTAGGTTCGCATCACCGCGTGATACCGCAATGACCGTTTGATTCGCGGAGCTGTCCCGGAGAGTACGCGCTCAGCAGTTGGAACGAAGTTCTCGTGGGCGCTTGCACATTTCTTACCTCCACGATGAGGAGGGCTCGGGCCGTGTTTTGACGTCAACAGGATCGCGACGGTTAGAGAGTATAATGTGAGTTCGACTCATCGCTCGATATGTCCCCGCTTTAGTGGCGCACTACGGAGGATAGAGTGCACCGATATGTCACCGGGCTTGACGATTATCTAGCAGAGTTGCTCGGTGTAGCTCTTCACCGCACGGACATTGCCCGCACGCAGCTTATGACCGAGGCGAGGAGCGGAGGAGTCGACTGAATGACCGAGATCATCGTAAGAGGCTGCACAAAGCAGGTCCTTTGGTAGCTTTCGAGGCGGATCGCCAACAAAGAAAGTTAGTTATGTACCTCCGCCAAGACAGAGTGGTCCTCCGCCTTCGTGACGCTCGGTATTCGAGCCGGTCGAGCTCTGTGGCTTCGTTTGCTGTGGTTACGTAAGTTCTAGCCGCCAGGATTCACGTCCCCCTCAGCAGACGATGCGGGCAGCGCCATCCCGAGAATGTCGCTTTTTATCGTGCTTGTTTCACCGCTACCGCCGAGCTACGTGACGAGAGTGCTTATAGGAGGGGTACCGACAAAGATGACGCAGCCTCACCGGACGCGGCGTGTTCATCGCCTTTCATAGCATGCACGCAGGCGTGCCTATGACAGAGCGGGCTAGCTTGCATATCCTTAACCTCTAGAGATTTGTACGTGATATGATGACCTTATATTTACGTGCATGTATTTAATAACGCCAGGTTATTTGTGAGTTAGAAAACATGGTTAGTTGGAAGGATAAGTACGGGGCATGGGAAGCGCGAACCTTAGAATATTTCACGCCGAGACCTTAGAGGTAAGCGTCGCCTTAAAGGAGAGATTCTTACTAAGTAGTCTTTGTTGAAATACTTGGTATGCGAAATGTATCGTGGGAAATTCATTGGTGTGCGAGGTGAAAGTGGTAGCTTTCATGACGCAAATTAGTAAGAATGTTGCAGGCGAGGAACGAGAAAGTTGGCACGACACGGTCGAAATGAGGACCATTCGCGGTCAACCCGTAGTCTGAACGTGGTGAGGTCAGTCCGAGGTGGTCCCGCCAGTGGTAGGGTCACGAGGATGCTAGGCCCAAGTTTAGATAACCATCGTAAGAGTTGTGGATACGCTCACTGACCGTTCGTGAAGGCCGGAATGGCCTTAGAGGAAATCGAGGTTAGTAAGATGACCAAGTTCGAGGTAGTGACTCGCGGTTGGAAATGGCGCTGACTAAGCGTGGTACGGATACCAGAAAGAGTTCAAGTGTTCGGAAGCGGTACAACGAGATAGGAGAAGTGAACGCGCGTGATCGCTTTCTTTGCGAAACGGCGCGGGAGTATATTTTAGACCTCGCGGAACTTTTGTGATCATCGAGGTGGTTCCTCGCTGGCCTAGATTTAAGTATTTGGCGCGCATGTGTTATTTCGTGGCTGTGTGGCGCTGACGACGGTCGAGGAACTTTATCGCTATATCGCCTGAGAAGGAACATTCGGACGAATGTTTCTGAGGGGAGAATGTTATACCTCAGATTTCCAGAGTACGACGTAAGACATACGAGAAATGGAAGCTTAAAGTGTAAGGGCCAAATTCACTTTGTACACAACACCCGACAGAGTCGCTTTCCGACGAAACGTTTCCACAGCTTACGTAGGGAAAATTCCGGCTATGTCATTTATTATTTTTGCGGATTTTTCTGAGAGATGAAATATTTTGGACCAACGGGAGGGTGACACTTGTCACCCTCATTGGACGGCAATGTTATACCCCGTATTTCCAGAGTATGTACGTGAGCGCGTACGTATTGTAATTTAAGCCTTAAAGTTGGCTAGTTTCGAAAATTGTACACAACACCCGATTGGAGTCGTTGACTAAACGCTTCCATTAGCCGTAGGGAAAATTCCGGCTATGTCATTTTTAATTTTTATGGATTTTTCCGAGAGATGAAACATTTTGGATTAACGAGGGTGATACGTGTCACCTCACATCGAAGGCTCGACGGCAACTTGGCCTTGGCTGACGATTTGCCTCGGCTTTTTGTCAAGGATTAGGTAGGATATTTTCGGGTAGACGGATAAGGTAGCACATGGCTAAATCTCGACCTTACACTTGCTATACACTTGGAAGAATCTTGGCCATTGGTTGGCCATGGCTTGACCTATAAATACCCCTCTAAGAAGGCTTTCTTCATCCACAAATTGTTCTAAGTGATAAATCCCTTCCTCCCTCTTGTCGACTCTCGCCCAAGAGCCCCTCTCCTCTCTCGTGAGCTAGCCGAGAGCCTCCCCTTCCCTCATGGTGCCCTGCCGAGGGGTACCCCTAGCCTAGTTATTTTCGTGATAATACCCTTGTTGTGGTATAGAAATACTCTCCTAGTATAGTTATAATGCCCAAATACTCGCCCATATACCTTGTAGTATTCCCAAGGTTACACTTATACAAAAGCCCGTAAAATACTATTATACTTCCTCACCACAAAAACGAAACCCTAAGTAAATCTTCACCCGTAGTTGAGTTATAAGGAAGTTGGTTAGAACTTCTAAGGGTTGTTGAGCTGGTCGAGCGCACTGAGCAGTGAGCTAAACTCTGCTCAGATCGACATATAACTCGGATAATTTTGGGCTTATCGAGGTAAACACTTCGACCTTCTATTGTAATTGGAAATTACATGTTGTAGGAATATATAGTCAAGATACTATATATAGAATTGAATATAGTCAAGGCAATGTCTTTCGACTTAAGCTCGATTAATACTTACTGCAATGTTCATGACTTAAGCTCAAGTTAAATAAGAGAATCGAATCAGAATTACATAGATCAGACATAAAGAGACTTGTGTAGTATTGATGTGTGTAGAATTGTACACGCCCGTTAGACGTAAACCCCTCGTTGGCTTGGTAGCTACCGATAAAGCGAGAGATTAACGCCGCCATGGGGAAGGCCAATTTTTCAGAGAATATTCTACGCGAGACCTTGATGTTAATAGCGCCAGGGCCTCTATAGGTCAAGTACTACGTGTGGCGTGATCTACTGGGCTAGGAGTAGCCGACGCTTGAGGTACTGAGCGCTTTGCTATTAGTCGATAATCGCCGCGAGGTACGTGAACCTCTTCCTATCTGTTCTAGCATGATACGTGTATAACTATGTAGTACACAGCAGACGCATACGTGTTAATCAGATTTGATTGGTTTGAAACATAAGGTGTTATAACGCTTTATGGAAGTCGTTATAACAAATTTTACGTAGGTAAGAAAATTCTTTGTGGTTTTAAAAGGTAATCGACTTGATGTGTGATAATAAAGAACTTGAAGTATTTCAAAAGACCTGCTTGAAAGAAGAGTAATACTTGGTTTTGAAAACATAAGAGTTATACTAGCTTTACGGGAAGTTAGGTATAACGCCTTAATAAGGTAAAATGAATAGGTTTATCGATCTTAAAAGATAAGAGACTTGACTTGAATGAATTAATATGAATTTTGTAAGCCTCATTCGCGAGTAATGAGTACTTGGTTTGTGAAAGGAATAATGTTTTACCGATTTCTAAATCGTAACGTATCGACAAACCACCGCAGCTAATAAAGGAAAATGTATCAATAATTAAGTATTATTAAAACCAGTAGAAACCTCCATCCGCATAAGCTAAGACGAGACAAAATGATATTACATTTTCTAGATCACGGTCGCTTAATAAAATTGATTATGAACAAGAATAACTTACTCGCTTATGGTACGTGTTACTCAATTGTTTTAAAAGAGATTAAGACAATTGAACTATGAAACTTTTCTAAAAAGAGACTTGTGTAATTGAAATTAGGCAACCGAACGTTAGGAAAAGAAAGGCATCGGGTTGTCTTAAATGGTTTAAAACATAAAGTGTTATAACACCTTTACGGGAAGTTGGTTATAACGACTTTATGAAAACAAAAGAGAAGGTTTTATCATTGGTTTTAATGTGGTAACTTGACTTTAAAAAGAGAAGTGTTTTGTCTAAAAAGGCATGGTATCGCTTTAATTTGGTTTTAAAAGGAAAGTATGGAGGTTGTTTTGGTTTACTTAAAAGATATAAGTCACTCTATTTTTATACTACGGTATCGGTGACTTTTATAAAGTGGAATGGATCTTTAAAAAGGAATTTAACGAACGTAATCGTAGGTTAAAAACCCGACTTTGGCATAAAACGAAAGAGCTTCGAGTTGTGTAACTTGCCTACGCTTGTTGGCGTGTAACTTGCTTACGCCATGGTGATAGCCTTTGTTGTGCAAACGGTGTTCTATATAACCGCCTCTCACCCGAAAGTGCCGCTGACTTGTTGAGGACTTACTGGACGCACGGCGGACGGAAAATTCCACTGCATGCTCCCGCTGATAGTGCTATTCCACGGACTAGCTCTCCACGAGGTTTCATCGTTCGCCTTGGTACCCGGTGGTTGCCAGATTTCGCCCCGCCTCGTGGCCGATTCGCCTTTGTACCGTAGTTAGCCCTCGCACTTGCCCCGCTCAGCCAGAGGACGGTCTCGTGATACGCCTGTACCCGGTGGTCACTGCATTTGCCTTGCCAGCCACGCGACCGCCTTGGTATCCGTAGTCGGCTCGACTTGCCCCGTCGCCTTCTGTTCGCGGTTGCATTGCATTATTGGTACGGCCGATCCTGTAGTTGTACTTGTCTCCAGACGGTTTTTATGACACGTGGGACTCGTGTTCATGATACCCTTGGTATTGTTATATCATAAACCGCCGCAATGGGAAGAAATTCCACGCACGAGTGATAACTCGAGGCGCGAGTCCCCGACTGATGAATCGTTATATGTTATATCGTAGTTTGGTCATCATACATGTCTCCGCTTTATAGACTATTATGATTTCATTTACGATTTATAGTTTCACATACTGCAATTACCTGGACCTCCTCGTGGCCGCGCTCACGCCGCAGTGTATACATCTACCGCCGATCCCCGCGCTAGATCTCATTTCAGCGCTGGGAAGCTCCGCTCCGCCGAGGCTTATCTTTGCATGTTACCCGAGTCCGTAAGTTCAGACGCTCAGGTACGCGGCCCCGTCCCGCCATAGTTGTTGTAGATAAATCTTAGAGGTCCGTAGAGTAATCGCTACAAGTGTGGTTGTAAGGATCAGAATCGCTCAAATGTCTTTATATATATACGTTGAAAGGCAAATGCTTTGCTGGTCTGCTTATTTATAATATCTCTCATTTCATGTTCATGTTTTATTTTCCGCTGATTTTCTCCGATGATTGTATCACCAGGTGCCCGGTAGTGCACCACCACGCCCTGATTCGGTCGTGACAGCAAAATGGGCTAGTTTGGACGATTTTCTTGCCTTTCCCTTGGTCAAGGTTAGGTAGGATATTTTTGTGTAGATGGATAAGGCTGCACATGGCTAAATCTCGCCTTACACTTGCTATACACTTGTCTTCATCTTCGCCATTGTCGCCTTCACTTGACCTATAAATACCCTCTAAGTCAAGACTTTCTTCATCCTCACTGAGCAATCTATCTAAGTCTCAAAATACTCCTCCTCTTGTTCTTTCGCCCACCACACCCCCTCCCCTTCGAGAAGGCCCTTTGGCCGAAAGCTTCCTCCCCTTTGTAATGGTTAGCATGGGCATCCCCTAACCTAGTTGTTTTCAGATAATACCCTCAGGTATAGAAATACTCTCCTAGTATTGTTATAATGCCCAAATACTCGCCCAAATACCTTGTAGTATTCCCAAGGTTACATTTATACAAAAGCCCGTAAAATACTATTATACTTCCTCACCACAAAAACGAAAACCTAAGTAAATCTTCACCCGTAGTGGTTATAAGTAGAAGTTGGTTAGAACTTCTAAGGGTTGGTTGGAGCTGGCCTGAGCGCATTTGAGTAGAGCTAAACTTGCTCGTGATCGACATTTAAACTCTGATAATTTTGGGCTTATCGAGGTAAACACTCTGACCTTCTATTGTAATTGGAAATTACATGTTGTTGGAATATATAGAATTGAACATAGTCATGCGGCAATGTCTTTGACTTAAGCCCGATTAATACTTACTGCAATGTCTCGCGACTTAAGCCTGAATTTAAATAAGAGAACTGAACTGTAATTACATATTACTGTATTATAGTAGACTTGTGTAGTATTACTATGTAGTAGAATTGTACACGTCCGGTTAGACGTGTTAACCCCCCCTGGTTGGCTTGGTAGCCACCGATAGGGGAGATTTACGCCGCAAGTGTGGGGAGGTGCCGAATTTTCTCTGAGAATATTCTACATTGAGATCTAGGATGTTAATAGCGCTGGGCCTCTATAGGTCAAGTACTACGATGGCGTGATCTACTTGGCTACGAGTAGCCGACGGCTCGAGTTACTCGAGCGCTTTGCTATTAGTCGATAATCGCCGCGAGGTATGCGAACCTCTTCCTATCTTTTCTAGCATGATATGTATGAGCTATGTAGTACGGTAGACGCATACGTGTTAATCAGATTTGGTTGTTTTAAACAGTTGTTATAACGACTTTACGGGAAGTTGGTTATAACAAATTACGTAAGTAAGAAAATGTTTTGTGGTTTTTAAAAGACAACTGATTTGACTTATAACTGACTTAATGTGTGACCATAAAGAACTTGAAGTATTTCGAAAGATTAAGAATCCTTTTTTTTTTGAAAGAAGAGTAATACTTGGTTTTGAAAACATGTTGTTATACTAGCTTTACGAAGTTAGGTATAACGTCTTAAGGGTGGTGAAATGAATGGTTTATTAATTTCAAAAGTTAAGAGACTTGGTCTTAAAAGATAAGAGACTTGACTTGAACGAATTAATATTAGTTTTGTGTGAAACCTCATTCGTAAGTAATGAGTACTTGGTTTTTTTAAAAAAAAGGGGGAATAATGTTTTAAAGGATTAAGACTATGAATTATGAAATCTTTCAAAAATGGGACTTGAGTAACTGAAACTAGGCAAACTGGAACTTTAGGAAAAAAGGAATGTTATTACTTGACTTTAAAAGAATGTGGGTTGGTTTACTTAAAAATGTGGGTCACTCTATTCTTATACTACGTATCGTGACTTATCAAAAAGGAACGGATCTTTTAAAAGGATTTAACATATGTAGTACTTCAGTGGTTAAAACCCGCTTTGTCATAAAACGAAAGTACTTTAAGTTGTGTGTAACTTGCCTATGTTTGCATATGATAGACTTGATGTACAAGGAATGTATTTCACTGACCACGGCTCGCTGGATGAACCGAATGTATTTCACTGACCACGGCTTCGGGATGAACCGAATGTATTTCACTGACCATCGGCTCGCCGGGATGAACCGAATGTATTTCACTCGACCACCGGCTCACGGGATGAACCGAATGTATTTCACTCGACTACCGGCTCACGGGACGAACCGAATGTATTTCACTGATCACGGCTCACGGGATGAACCGAATGTATTCCATTCGACTCACGGCTCACGGATTTAACCGGAATGTATTCCACACGCTTCTATACCGGGTCCATAAGACGGGCCGAGACTCGTTATACGATTACATGATTTGTACCTAGATCGCGGCAGCTGAGGAAGGAGTTCCACGCACGGCGGATGACTTCGAGGCGCGAGTCCTCGACTCGACACGATCGCTTTATGTCATGAATCAGAGTTTGCTTATCATACATGTCTCCTGCTTTATATAGACTAGTATGATTTCATTTACAGTATTTTAAAGTTCACATACTTGGTACCGCCAGATCGATCGCTGGGGCCGTTCTACGCCGCAGTAGAGGTACATCGACCGCCGATCCCCGCCATAGATCACATTTCAGCGTGTTGAAGCTCCGCTCCTTCTGAGGCTTATCTTTGCATGCTACCCGAGTCCAGAGGTTCTTGTACATTCGTGGTATGGCGGGCCCCGTCTGGCATAATTGTTGTCACTTCTAGAGGTCTGTAGTACAGCAGGCGTAGTCCGTAAAAAGCGATAATCGTCGTATTTATGTATATATACCAAGGCAAATCGCTTTGGCTGGTCTGCTTATTTATCATGTCTCTTAATTCATGTTCATGTTTTTTATTTCCGCTGATTTTCTCTCGACGTTGTATCACCAGGGTGCCCGGTAGCACTACCACGCCCGGTTCGGTCGTGACAAAGTGGTATCGTGAGCGCTTAGTCCTCGGAAAGTGTCTACAGACCGTGTCTATTGTAGTCTTGATTATCGTGTGTGGCACCACATCTATAATCGTGAGGTCGCAGGACATTTAGGATTGGTTTCCATTCTTCTCATTCCGAGATCGCGCCTTGAGTCAGGTGATAAGTCGGACCCTCCGACGATTCCTTCCTTTACCGCTTATGCCTCCGCAGAAGACAACCTGTGCCCGGGATGGGCAAGGCAATGAGGAGTCAGTGAGATACAGAGAGTACGAGGGCGCAGCCCTGGCCAAGACTGAGATAGTGCTTCAGACGGCTAGTTTTATGACACCGCCAAAGACCCAGAAGCTTAGAGCCGCAGCAGGTCGCCGAGACTACAATACCTGAGCCTCCGGTCCCACAGCCTGGAGCAGATGAGATGGGGTACAACGAGATGGCCCGCCATCGCCGTGGTCGAGCTGACATGAGGATAGGTCGATACGGTTACAGCCCCAAGAGCACCCGTAGTTCACCCCGAGCGCATGGCTGAGACTACGGGATTTTCTGAGATGTAACCCGCCAGAGTTTTATGGGTCGAGGCCTGAGGATGATCCGCAGGAGTTCATCCGGCTGTTACAGCGGATCATGAGAGTGATCAAGGCTTCGGAGACCGAGTCGGTGGTCTTAGGTTCGCATCGTCTGCGTGATACCGCAATGATCGTTTGATTCGCGAGCCGCCCCGGAGAGTACGCGCTCAAAGCAGTCGAACGAAGTTCTCGTGGGCGCTTGCACATTTCTTACCTCCACGTATGGCGAGGGCTCGCCGATGTGTTTTTGACGCCACAGCGATCGCGACGGTTAGAGAGTATAATGTGGAGTTCGACTCATCGCTCGAGCATGTCCCCGCTTTAGTGGCGACTACGGAGGATGAGTGCACCGATATGTCACCGGGCTTGACGATTATCTAGCAGAGTTGCTCGTGTAGCTCTTCACCGCACGGACATTGCCCGCACGCAGCTTACGACCGAGGCGAGGAGCTGAGAGTCGACGAACGACCGAGATCATCGTAAGAGGCCGTAATGCAGGTCCTTTGGTAGCTGAGGCGATCGCCAAAGAAGAAAGAAGTTATGTACCTCCGCCAAGACAGAGTGGTCCTCCGCGCCTTCGTATGCTCGGTATTCGAGCTGGTCGAGCTCCGTGGCTTCCGTTTGCTGTGGTTACCTGTTCTAGCCAGCAGGATTCACGCCCTCAGCCACAGACGATGCGGTGCGCCATCCCGAGAATGTCGCTTTTTATCGTGCTTGTTTCACCGCGTCCGTGAGCTACGTGACGAGAGAGATCGTGCTTATAGAGGGGTACCGCAAAGATGACGCAGCCTCACGGACGCAAGTGTGTTCATCGCTTTCATAGCTTACGCACCGCAGGCGTGCCTATGATTAGAGCGAGCGTAGCTTCGTATATCCTTAACCTCTGTAGATTTGTATGCGTGATATGATGACCTTATATTTACGTGCTATGTACGTAATAGCTGGTTATTTGTGAGTTAGAAAACATGGTTAGTTGGAAGGATAAGTAATGGGCAATGGGAAGTGTGAACCTTAGAATATTTCATGTTGAGACCTTAGAGGTAAGGTCGCCTTAAAGGAGAGATTCTTACTTAGTCTTTGTTGAAATACTTGGTATGCGAAATGTATCAGGGAAATTCATTGGTGTGGAGGTGAAAGTGGTAGCTTTCATGACGCAAATTAGTAAGAATGTTGCAGGCAGGAACGAGAAAGTTGGCACGACACGGGTCGGGCCGAGGACCATTCGCTGGTCAACCCAGAGTCCGAATGTGGTGAGGTCAGTCCGAGGTGGTCCCGCCAGGTGGTAGGGTCACGAGGATGCTAGGCCCAAGTTTAGATAACCATCGAAGAGTTGGTGGATACGCTCGACTGCAATCAGTTCGCAAGGCCGGAATGGCCTTAGAGGAAATCGAGGTTAGTAAGATGACCAAGTTTGAGGTAGTGACTCCAAGGGTTGGAAATGTGGCTGACGGAAGTGTGGTACGTATACTAGAAAGAGTTCAAGTGTTCGGAAGGGTACAACGAGATAGGGAGAAGTGAACGCGTGATCGCTTTTTGCGAAACGGCGTGCTAAGGGAGTATATTTTAAACTCGCGAACTTTGTGATCATCGAGGTGGTTCCTCGCTGGCCTAGATTTAAGTATTTGCGCCGCATGTGTTATTTCGCGGCCAGTGTGGCGCTGACGACATTGGAGGAACTTTATCGTTATATCGCCTGAGAAGGAACATTCGACTAATGTTTCTAAGCAGGAGAACGTTATACCCGTATTTCCAGAGTACGACGTAAGACGACGTAGAGAAATGGAAGCTTAAAGTGTAAGGGCCAAATTCACTTTGTACACAACACCCGACAGAGTCGCTTTCCGACTAAACGCTTCCATAGTTACGAGGAAAATTCCGCCTATGTCATTTATTATTTTTGGCGGATTTTTCCGAGAGATGAAATATTTTGGATCAACGGGAGGGTGACACTTGTCACCCTCATCGACGGCAAATGGGCTAGTTTGGACGATTTTCTGCCTTTCCTTGGTCATGGGTTAGGTAGGATATTTTGTGTAGATGGATAAGGTTACACATGGCTAAATCTCGCCTTACACTTGCTATACACTTGTCTTCATCTTCGCCATTGGTTGGCCTTCACTTGACCTATAAATACCCTCTGTTGAAGACTTTCTTCATCCTCACTTGAGCAATCTATCTAAGTCTCAAAATACTCCCTCCTCTTGTTCTTTCGCCCACCACACCCCCTCCCCTTTGAGAAGTGCCCTTGGCCGAAAGCTTCCTCCCCTTGAAGTGGAGTCATGGTACCCCCTAGCCTAGTTGTTTTCGTGATAATACCCCCTTTGTGGTATAGAAATACTCTCCTAGTATTGTTATAATGCCCAAATACCTTGGCCCAAATACCTTGTAGTATTCCCAAGGTTACATTTATACAAAAGCCCGTAAAATACTATTATACTTCCTCAATACAAAAACGAAAACCTAAGTAAATCTTCACCCGTAGTCAGTTATAAGTAGAAGTTGGTTAGAACTTCTAAGGGCTGGTTGGAGCGGCCTGAGCGCACGAGTAGAGCTAAACCTTGCTCAGATCTACATTTAAACTCTGATAATTTTGGGCTTATCGAGGTAAACACTTCGACCTTCTATTGTAATTGGAAATTACATGTTGTTGGAATATATAGAATTGAACATAGTCGTGCGGCAATGTCTTTTGACTTAAGCCCGATTAATACTTACGGAATGTCTTGCGACTTAAGCCCGAATTTAAATAAGAGAATCGAATCAGAATTACATAGACCGTATTATAGTAGATTTGTGTAGCATTACTATGTAGTAGAATTGTACACGCCCGGTTAGACGTGTTAACCCTCGGTTGGCTTGGTAGCCGCCTCGATAGAGAGGAGATTTACGCTGCATGTGGGAGGTGCCGCCAATTTTCTATGTAATATTCTACATTGAGATCTAGGACGTTAATAGGCGCCTCAGGGCCTCTATAGGTCAAGTACTACGATGGCGTGATCTACTTGGCTTAAGGAGTAGCCGACTGCTCGAAAGTTACTTGGAGCGCTTTGCTATTAGTCGATAATCGCCGCGAGGTATGTGAACCTCTTCCTATCTTTTCTAGAATGATATTTATGAGCTATGTAGTACGGTAGACGCATACGTGTTAATCAGATTCGGTTGTTTTAAAATGAAGTGTTATAACGACTTTATGGGAAGTTGGTTATAACAGCTTTATGTAAGTAAGAAAATGTTTTGTGGTTTTTAAAAGACAACTGATTTGACTTATAACTGACTTAATGTGTGACCATAAAGAACTTGAAGTATTTCGAAAGATTAAGAATCCTTTTTTTTTTTGAAAGAAGAGTAATACTTGGTTTTGAAAACATAAGTGTTATACTAGCTTTATGGGAAGTTAGGTATAACGTCTTAAGGGTGGTGAAATGAATGGTTTATTAATTTCAAAAGTTAAGAGACTTGGTCTTAAAAGATAAGAGACTTGACTTGAACGAATTAATATGAGTTTTGTGTGAAACCTCATTCGTAAGTAATGAGTACTTGGTTTTTTAAAAAAAAAGGGGGAATAATGTTTTAAAGGATTAAGACTATGAATTATGAAATCTTTCAAAAATGGGACTTGAGTAACTGAAACTAGGCAAACCGAACTTTAGGAAAAAGGAATGTTGTACTTGACTTTAAAAGAACGTGGTTGGTTTACTTAAAAATGCTGGTCACTCTATTCTTATACTACGTATCGGGTGACTTATTGAAAAGGAATGGATCTTAAAAGGATTTAACATATGTAGTACTTTAGGTTAAAACCCGCTTTGTCATAAAACGAAAGTACTTTAAGTTGTGTAACTTGCCTATGTTTGCATATGATAGACTTGATGTACAAGGAATGTATTTCACTGACCACGGCTCATGGATGAACCGAGAATGTATTTCACTCGACCACGGTTCATGGATGAACCGAATGTATTTCACTGACCACGGCTCACGGATGAACCGAATGTATTTCACTCGACCATCGGCTCACGGATGAACCGAATGTATTTCACTCGACCACGGCTCGGGATGAACCGAATGTATTTCACTCGACCACGGCTCATGGATGAACCGAATGTATTTCACTGACCACGGCTCACGGGATGAACCGAATGTATTTCACTCGACCACGGCTCACGGGATGAATCGAATGTATTCCACTGACCACGGCTCACGGGACGAACCGGAACGTATTCCACACGCTTACATCGGTCCATAAGACGGGCCGAGACCGTTATACGATCACATGATTTGTACCTAGATCGCGGCAGTGAGGAAGGAGTTCCACGCACGAGGGATGACTTGAGGGCGCGAGTCCCCGACTTGACATGATCGCTTATGTTGCGAATCAGAGTTTGGTTATCATACATGTCTCCCGCTTTATATAGACTATTATGATTTCATTTACAATATTTTACTGTTCACATACTTGGTACCGCCAGATCGACCGCCGGGGCCGCTCACGCCGCAGTAGAGGTACATCGACCGCCGATCCCCGCTTATAGGATCACATTTCAGCGGTTGAAGCTCCGCTCCTTCGAGGCTTATCTTTGCATGTTACCCGAGTCAGAGGTTCTTGTACATTCAGTGGTATGGCGGGCCCCGCCCCGTCATAATTGTTGTCACTTCTAGAGGTCCAGAGTACAGCCAGGCGTAGTCCGTAAAAGGATAATCGTCGTATTTATGTATATATACCAAGGCAATCGCTTTGGTTGGTCTGCTTATTTATCATGTCTCTTAATTCATGTTCATGTTTTTTATTTCCGCCGATTTTCTCTCGATGTTGTATCACCAGGGTGCCCGGTAGGCACCACCACGCCCGGTTCGGTCGTGACAAAGCGGTATCGCAGCGCTTAGTCCTGAAAGTGTCTACGCATCGTGTCTATTAGAGTCTTGATTATCGCGTGTTGCGCACCACATCTATAATCGTGAGGTCACAGGACATTTAGGATTGGTTTCATTCTTCTCATTCCGAGATCGTGCCTTAGAGCCAGGTGATAAGTCGGACCCCTATGACGATTCCTTTCCTTTACCGCTATGCTCCGCAGAAGACAACCTGTGCCCGGGATGGGCAAGGCAATGAGGAGTCATAGTGAGATACAGAGGAGTACGAGGGCGCAGCCCGGCCAAGACTGAGATAGTGCTTCGACGGCTAGTTTTGGCGACACCGCCAAAGACCAAGCAGAGTTTAGAGCCGCAGCAGCGGTCGCCGAGACTACAATACCGAGCCTCCGGCCCCACACCGGAGCAGATGAGACGGGGTACAACGAGATGGCCCGCCATCGCCGTGGTCGAGCTGATACGAGGATAGGTCGATACGTGGTTACAGCCCCAAGAGCACCCGTAGTTCACCCCGAGCGCATGGGCTGAGACTACGGATTTTCCGAGATGTAACCCGCCAGAGTTTTACGGGTCGAGGCCCGAGGATGATCCGCAGGAGTTCATCCGCCGTTACATGATCGCGAGAGTGATCAAGGCTTCGAGACCGAGTCGGTGGTCTTAGGTTCGCATCACCGCGTGATACCGCAATGATCGTTTGATTCGCGAGCCGTCCCGGAGAGTACGCGCTTCAAAGCAGTCGGAACGAAGTTCTCGTGGCGCTTGCACATTTCTTACCTCCACGCATGAGGAGGGCTCGCCGGCTGTTTTTGACGCCAAGCAGATCGCGGATTGCCAGAGAGTATAATGTGGAGTTCGACTCATCGCTCGATATGTCCCCGCTTTAGTGGCGACTCATGGAGGATAGAGTGCACCGATATGTCACCGGCTAGACGATTATCTAGCAGAGTTGCTCGGGTAGCTCTTCACCGCACGACATTGCCCGCACGCAGCTTACGACCGAGGCGAGGAGCGGAGGAGTCGACTAATGACCGAGATCATCGTAAGAGGCTGCAAAGCAGGTCCTTTGGTAGCTGAGGCGGATCGCCAAAGAAGAAGTTAGTTATGTACTCCGCCAAGACAGAGTGGTCCTCCGCGCCTTCGTGACGCTCGGTATTCGAGCTGGTCGAGCTCCGTGGCTTCCGTTTGCTGTGGTTACGTAAGTTCTAGCCGCAGGATTCATTTCTCGCAGGCACGATGCGGGCGCGCCATCCCGAGAATGTTGTCTTTTTATCGCGCTTGTTTCACCCGCGCCGCCGTGAGCTACGTGGACGAGATCGTGCTTATAGGAGGGGTACCGCAACACGACGCAGCCTACGGATCGCGGCGTGTTCATCGCTTTCATAGCATGCTGCAGGCGTGCCTATGATTAGATGGAGCGTAGCTGTGTATATCCTTAACCCTCTGAGATTTGTATGCGTGATATGACGACCTTATATTTACGTACATGCATTTAATAGCGTTGTGTTATTTGTGAGTTAGAAAACACGGTTAGTTGAAGGATAAGTATGGGGCACGGGAAGTGTGAACCTTAGAATATTTCACGCTGAGACCTCAGAGGTAAGGTCGCCTTAAAGGAGAGATTCTTACTGTTAGTCTTTGTTGAAATACTTGGTATGCGAAATGTATCGGGAAATTCATTGGTCGCGCGAGGTGAAAGTGGTAGCTTTCATGACGCAAATTAGTAAGAATGTTGCAGGCGCAGGAACGAGAAAGTTGGCACGACACGGTCGGGTCGAGGACCATTCGCGGGTCAACCCAGAGTCCGAATGTGGTGAGGTCAGTCCGAGGTGGTCCCGCCAGTGGTAGGATCACGAGGATGCTAGGCCCAAGTTTAGATAACCATCATAAGTTGGTGGATACGCTCGACTGTAATCAGTTCGTGAAGGCCGGAATGGCCTTAGAGGAAATCGAGGTTAGTAAGATGACCAAGTTCGAGGTAGTGACTCAAGCGGTTGGAAACAGGCGCTGACGAAGTGTGGGTACGTATACTAGAAAGAGTTCGTGTTCGGCGGTACAACGAGATGTGGAGAAGTGAACCTCGTGGATCGCTTTCTTTGCGAAACGGGTGCGGGGAGTATATTTTAGACCTCGTGGGAACTTTTGTGATCATCGAGGTGGTTCCTCATTGGCCTAGATTTAAGTATTTGCGCGCATGTGTTATTTCGCGGCGTGTGTGGCGCTGACGACTACCGGAGGAACTTTATCGTTATCCGTCTGAGAAGGAACATTCGACGAATGTTTCGGCGAGGAGAATGTTATACCCTCGTATTTCGCAGTATGTACGCAAGGACGCACGAGAAATTGAAGCTTAAAGTGTAAGGCTAAATTCACTTTGTACACAACACCCGACAGAGTCGCTTTCCGACTAAACGCTTCACAGCTTACGAGGGAAAATTCCGGCTATGTCATTTATTATTTTTGCGGATTTTTCCGAGAGATGAAATATTTTGGATCAACGGGAGGGTGACAGTTGTCACCCTCATCGACGGCAAATGGGCTAGTTTGGACGATTTTCTTGCCTTTCCTTGGTCAAGGGTTAGGTAGGATATTTTTGTGTAGATGGATAAGGCTGCACATGGCTAAATCTTGGCCTTACACTTGCTATACACTTGTCTTCATCTCGCCATTGGTTGGCCTTCACTTGACCTATAAATACCCTCTAAGTTGAAGACTTTCTTCATCCTCACTGAGCAATCTATCTAAGTCTCAAAATACTCCTCCTCTTGTTCTTTCGCCCACCACACCCCTCCCCTTTGAGAAGGCCCTTTGGCCGAAAGCTTCCTCCCCTTTGAATGGTTAGCCGGGTATCCCCTAGCCTAGTTGTTTTCGTGATAATACCCCCTTTGTGGGTATAGAAATACTCTCCTAGTATTGTTATAATGCCCAAATACCTTGTAGTATTCCCAAGGTTACATTTATACAAAAGCCCGTAAAATACTATTATACTTCCTCACCACAAAAACGAAACCTAAGTAAATCTTCACCGTAGTTGAAGTTATAAGTAGAAGTTGGTTAGAACTTCTAAGGGTTGGTTGGAGCGGCCTGAGCGCATTTTGAGTAGAGCTAAACCTTGCTCAGATCGACATTTAAACTCGATAATTTGGGCTTATCGAGGTAAACACTCGACCTTCTATTGTAATTGGAAATTACATGTTGTTGGAATATATAGTCAAGATACTATATATAGAATTGAACATAGTTGCGCAAATGTCTTTCGACTTAAGCCCGATTAATACTTACTGCAATGTCTCGCGACTTAAGCCCTAATTTAAATAAGAGTATCGAATCAGAATTACATAGATCAGACATTAAGAGACTTGTGTAGCATTACTATGTAGTAGAATTGTACACGCCCTGTTAGACGTGTTAACCCCGTGGTTGGCTTGGTAGCCTACTGATAGAGGAGGAAATTTACGCTGCCATGGGGGAGGTCGCCGAATTTTCTCAGAGAATATTCTACATTGAGATCTAGGATGTTAACAGCGCCAGGCCTCTATAGGTCAAGTACTACGATGGCGTGATCTACTTGGCTTAAGGAGTAGCCGATTTATCTGAAAGTTACTGGAGCGCTTTGCTATTAGTCGATAATCGTCGCGAGGTACGCGAACCTCTTCCTATCTTTTCTAGCATGATATGTGTGAGCTATGTAGTACGGCAGACGCATACGTGTTAATCAGATTCGGTTGTTTTAAAAGAAGTTGTTATAACGACTTTATGGGAAGTTGGTTATAACAGCTTTATGTAAGTAAGAAAATGTTTTGTGGTTTTTAAAAGACAACTGATTTGACTTATAACTGACTTAATGTGTGACCATAAAGAACTTGAAGTGTTTCGAAAGATTAAGAATCCTTTTTTTTTTGAAAGAAGAGTAATACTTGGTTTTGAAAACATAAGTGTTATACTAGCTTTATGGGAAGTTAGGTATAACGTCTTAAGGGTGGTCAAAATGAATGGTTTATTAATTTCAAAAGTTAAGAGACTTGGTCTTAAAAGATAAGAGACTTGACTTGAACGAATTAATATGAATTTTGTGTGAAACCTCATTCGTAAGTAATGAGTACTTGGTTTTTAAAAAAAAAAAGGGGAATAATGTTTTAAAGGATTAAGACTATGAATTATGAAATCTTTCAAAAATGGGACTTGAGTAACTGAAACTAGGCAAACTGGAACTTTAGGAAAAAAGGAATGTTGTTACTTGACTTTAAAAGAATGTGGGTTGGTTTACTTAAAAATGTGGGTCACTCTATTCTTATACTACGTATCGTGACTTATTGAAAAAGGAACGGATCTTTTAAAAGGATTTAACATACGTAGTACTTTAGGTTAAAACCCGGCTTTGTCATAAAATGAAAGTACTTTAAGTTGTGTGTAACTTGCCTATGTTTGCATATGATAGACTTGCTGTACAAGGAATGTATTTCACTGACCACCGGCTCATGGATGAACCGAATGTATTTCATTCGACTACCGGCTCTGGATGAACCGAATGTATTTCACTGACCACGGCTCACGGATGAACCGGAATGTATTTCACTGACCACCGGTTCACGGATGAACCGAATGTATTTCATTCGACCACGGCTCATGGATGAACCGAATGTATTTCACTTCGACCACGGCTTCACGGGATGAACCGAATGTATTCCACTCGATCACGGCTCACGGGACGAACCGAATGTATTCCATTCGATCACGGCTCATGGGACGAACCGGAATGTATTCCACACGCTTATATCGGGTCCATAAGATGGGCCGAGACCGTTATACGATCACATGATTTGTACCTAGATCACGGCAGTGAGGAAGGAGTTCCACGTACGAGGGACGACTTCTGGGCGCGAGTCCCCGACTGACATGATCGCTTTATGTCGCGAATCGTAGTTTGCTATCATACATGTCTCCAGCTTTATATAGACTATTATGATTTCATTTACAATATTTGCTGTGTTCACATACTTGGTAATTGTCAGATCGACCGCCGGCGCGTCATGCCGCAGTAGAGGTACATCGATCGCCGATCCCCGCTAAAGGATCACATTTCAAACGGTTGAAGTCTGCTTCCTTCGAGGCTTATCTTTGGTATGTTACCCCGAGTCCGTAGGTTCTGTACATTCTGGGTATGGCGGCCCCGTCCCGCCATAGTTGTTGTCACTTCAGAGGTCCGTAGTACCGCCAGGGGCGTAGTCCGTAAAAGGATAACCGTCGTATTTATGTATATATATACCAAGGCAAATCGCTTTGGTTGGTCTGCTTATTTATCATGTCTCTTAATTCATGTTCATGTTTTTTTATTTCACGATTTTCTCGATGTTGTATCACTAGGGTGCCCGGGTAGCACTACCACTGCCCGGTTCGGTCGTGATGTAAGGTTTTCCTAGTGGTTTCATTTTTGTGATCGAGGAAAGTATAATAGTATTTCCTGACTCTACGATAGAGGTAACTTTGGAAAGTACTACAAGGTATAGGGCTAAAGTATTTGGGCATTATAACAATACTGAGAGTATTTCTATACCACAAAAGGGGTATTTATATGAAAACAACTAGGCAGGGGGTAGGTTTCGCCAAGGGCCTCTCAAAGGGGGAGGTGTGGTGGACGAAACTCAAGAGGGAGGGAGTAGTTTGAGACTTAGAAAGATTGCTCAAGTTTTGGATGAAGAAGTTCATCAACTTATAGGGTTATTTATAGGTCAAGCAATGGCCAACCAATGGCCAAGATCAAGCCAAGTGCCATGCAAGTGTAGGGTCAAGATTTAACCATGTGGACCTTATCCATCTACCACCAAAATATCACAAATATCCTACCTACTCCCTTGCCACCTTCATCCAACTTGCCGCCCCAAGTCCTTCCAATGCGAGGTGACACTTGTCACCCTCTCGCTGGTCCAAAATGTTTCGCCTCTGAAAAATCCGCAAAAATTAAAAATGACATAGCCGTATTTTTCCCTTCGCAAGTTTAGTAAAACGCTTCGCCGAAAAACCACTCTTTTCGCACTCAGGCACAAAATTTTCGAACTTGTCAAATCTTAAGGCTCAAATTTAAATACGCACGCCTCACGCATATACTGGAAATACGGGTCTAACAGAGGCGAGTCCCCGAATTGATATAATCGTTATACGTGCATCGTAGTTTGCTATCATACATGTCTCCCGCTTTATATAGACTATTATGATTTCATTTACGATTTACGCTTCACATACTTGGTACCGCCAGATCGACTCCTTCTGGGTCGCGCTCATGCCGCAGTAGAGGTACGCTACCGCCGATCCCCGCTAGGATCACTTTTCAACAGATTGAAGCCTGCTCCTTCTGAGGCTTATCTTTTGCATGTTACCCCCGAGTCCAGAGGTTCTGTACATCTGTGGTATGGCGGCCCCGTCCCATCATAGTTGTTGTATAAATCTTAGAGGTCCAGAGCAATCACAAGGTGGTTGTAAGGATTGTAATCGCTCAAATGTCTATATTTATATATGTTGAAAGACAACCGCTTTGGCTGGCCTATTTTCTTTATCTTGATCCATGTCTATTTGAATGTTTAAGTTTGTATTTCCGCCGGTTTTTCTCTCGATGTTAGATCACCAGGTGCCCGGTAGGCACTACCACGGCCCCTAACGGGTCGTGACAAAAGTGGTATCGTGAGCGCTTAGTCTCTGAAAGTGTCTACGCATCGTGTCTAGTAGAGTCTTGATTATCGGCGTGTTGTGCACCATATCTATAATCGTGAGGTCACAGGACGCGAGATTGGTTTCTATTCTTCTTATTCGAGATCGCGGCCTTAGAGCCGTGATAAGTCGACCCTCTCGACGATTTTGTTTTCACCGCTTATGCCTCCGCCGCAAGGCAACCCGCCCGTATGGGCAAGGCAGCAGAGGAGTCGCGAGTAGAGCAATGCGCCTCTACAGAGACCACAAGACCGAGCCTCCACCCCGCAACCGAGCAGGAGACGGGTTGCAAAGGAGCTGGCCCGCCAACGCCGTGGTCAGGCGATTTGAGGATAGCCGGACGCAGCAGCCCAAAGAGCACCGTGGTTCACCCTAGTTCAGATAGTTTAAGGCTACGAGATTTTCTGAGATGTAGCCCGCCAGAGTTTTATGGGTCGAGGCCTGAGGATGATCCGCAGGAGTTCATCCGACGCCATCGCGATCATGAGAGTGATCAAGGCATCGAGACCGAGCTGGTCCTAGGTTCGCATCGGCCGCGTGATATCGCAATGATCGTTTGATTCGCGAAGTCGTCCCGGAGAGAACGACTTCCACTATACGGGACGAAGTTCTCAAAGGCATTTCAGACACTTCTTGCCTCCACAGACGGCGAGGGCTCGAGCCGACAAATTTTTGGTGTCATGCGTAATCGGACGCACGGCTCAGAGTACAATGTGGAGTTCGACTCATCGCCCTGACGCCCCGCGTAGTGGCTAGTATGGAGGATCGAGTGCACCGATATGTTACAGGTGGCTCGATGATTTCTAGCAGAGTTGTTCGTGTATCTCTTCACCGCACGGACATTGCCCGCACGCAGCTTACGCACTCGACGCGAGGAGCAAAGAAATCGACTGAAAGACCAAGATCGTAAGAGGCCGTAATGAAGGTCCTTTGGTGACTTTCGAGGCGGACCGCCAAGAAGCAGACTAGTTATGCGCTCCGCCAAGATGCAGTGGTCCTCCACAATCTTCGTGGCATCCAGAGTATTCGTGAGCAGTCGTGGCTCCAAGGGTTCAGATTTTCGAGAGCAGGGTGTTAGCACCAAGCCACCCCTACCTCGCTGTGGCGTGGTAGACTCCATAGTGAGTGTCGTGCTAGTTCGGTGTTTGTTTTACATGCGACAGCAGGCCATTTTAGAAACCGTCCGACCGAGGGAGCACCGTGGTGCAAAGACAGACTACGGATCTACGGCCGGTTCATCACCTTCATAGCTACACTCGCAGTATGGATCGTGATTAGAGTAAAGCAGAGATACGTATATCCTTACCCTCTAAAGACTAGTATGTATTGATGTTATGACAATGTGTTAAGTGTTATGTTCGGATAGCTTTGTGCTAAAATATGATTTCAAAACCCGTTAGCGAGAAAGTGGTAAGCTCTGGTGCGAGATAATGATTTAACCTTAGAATATTACAATGAGACCTTAGATGTAAGGCCATCTGAGTACAAGACTTCATGTGATCTTTGTCGAATGTATAAGTATACGCGGAGTAATTGTGGGAAAATTCTCGGGTAGTGTAAAATTGAAGTGGTAGCTTTCATGACCAGATATGTAAGATTGTTCGGACGGAACAAGAGTCACGCGTTGTGGGTCGGGTCAGCTATGTCGCGCCAACCCGCTGCCTGCTTGGCGGGTCACCGTGGTCCCGCCAGTGGTAGGGTCACGAGGGTGCTAGGCCCAAGTTTAGATGACCATCGATGAGTTCATGGATATGTTCACCAGCCGATCGTGAAGGCCGGAATGGCCTTAGAGGAAAGAGAAGTTAGTAAGATGACCAAGTTCGAGGTTGTGACTCCAAAGTTTTGGCAACGTAAGCGTTGATCAAGCGTGGTACGATGCTAGAAGAGTTCGCGTTCGAGAAGCGGCACGACGAGTAATGGCGAAGAGAACGTTGTTATTTCGTGGCCAGCGTGACGCTGCAACTTGTTAGAAGAACTTTATCGTTATCCGCTTGAGAAGGAACATTCGGACGAATGTTTCGGCGAGGAGAATGTTATACCTCAGATTTCAAGAGTATGTACGTAAGGGCGACGATAATAATTCTAAGCCTTAACGTAGGCATAGGTTCGAAATTTGGGCACAAGTATTTAAAAGAGTCGTTTTTCGACTAAACGCTTTACGTATCTTCATAAGGAAAATTCCGCCATGTCATTTATTATTTTTGCGGATTTTTCCGAGAGACGGCATTTTGGATCAACGAGGGCGATATGTGTCACCTCACATCGGAAGAGAGAGCCATGAATGGACGATTTGGGCTACTTTAGTTGGCAGGATATTTTGTGCAAGTTGGCGTGGTAGATGGATAAGGTGCACTTGGCTTAAATCTAGCCCTACACTTGCATGGCACTTGGCTTGATTCGCCATTGGTTGGCCATTGCTTGACCTATAAATACCCTCTAAGTTGAAGACCTTCTTCATCCAAACTTGAGCAATCTTTCTAAGTCTCAAAATACTCCCTCCCTATTGAGCTTTCGTCCGCCACACCCCCTCCTCCTTGAGAGGCCCTCGCCAAGTACCCCCCATTGCCTAGTGGTTCTAGCCGAGCCTACCCCCCTAGCCTAGTTGTGCTAGCCGAAAATACACCCCCCCTTTGGTTGAGAAATACTTCTCCAAGTATTGTTATAATGCCCTAAATACCTTAGCCCTTATACCTTGTAGTATTCCAAGGTTATACCTATACTAAAAGCCCAGAAATACTATTATACTTCCTTTAGCCACTAAACGAAACCCTAAGGAAATCTTCATTGATAGTTGAAGTAATTGAGTAGAAGTTGGTTAGAACTTCTAAGGGTTGTTTGGAACGGGTCGAGCGCACTGAGTAGAGCTTAACGTTGCTCAGGATCGACTTTAAACTTGGATAATTTTTGGGCTTATCGAGGTAAATACTACTGTCCTTCTAGTGTAATTGGGAATTACATACTGTAGTTGTATAAAAATGAATATAAGATTCATAGAAGAGAATTGAACTGTAATAGAAGGATATTACAGTAAAGACTTGAACTGAAATCACATCAGAAGAATATTAGAGTAGAAGATTAAACTGCATTTACTACATAGGATCGCATTTACAATAGTCCGATAACCTTATTGGTTGAATGTTCGCGAGTAGCATAAACTACTGGAAGGTGGACAAGGCTAGTCGGGTTATAGCCGCGAGCGCTTTTGCTTATAGTCGATAATCGCCGCAAGGTATGTGATTCTTCCTATACTCGAGCATGAAGTATTTTAAAAGAATACATATAGTACAAGAGACGACGCATGGCAATGTCTTTGACTTAAGCCCAATAATATGTATATATAATATGGTAGACGACGTGTGCTAATCGAATATAGTTGTACCAAGCAATGTCTTTGACTTAAGCCCTAATAATAAGAACCTTGAAATATTTTAAAAGGAATATATATATAGTACTAGTAGACGACGTGTTAATCGAATGTAGTTACTGCAATGTCTTTGACTTAAGCCCGAATAAGAAGAATCTTGAAGTATTTCAAAAGAAATAAGAAACCTTTTGAAAGAAGAGTAATACTTGGTTTTGAAAACATAAGAGTTATACTAGCTTTACGGGAAGTTAGGTATAACGCCTTAAGAGAGATAAAAGAATGGTTTATCGATTTTTAGAAGTTAAGAGACTTAATCTTAAAAGATAAGAGACTTGACTTAATTGTATTGATATGAAGTTTGTTAAAAGTGTGAAATCTCATTCGTGAGTAATGAGTACTTGGTTTTAAAAGGAATAATGTTTTACTGATTTCTAAATCGAACGAGTATCGACAAACCACTACAAATAAGTAATAAAGGAAAATGTATTGAATAATGAAGTATTGTATTAAAACCAAGAGAAACCTCCATCCGCATGAAGTTAAGACGAGACAAAATGATATTACATTTTCTAGATCATGGCTGATTTAATAAATAGTTATAAACAAGAATAAACTGCTCACGCCTATGGCATATGTTACTCAATTGTTTTAAAGGAGATTAAGACATCGAACTATGAAACTTTTCTAAAATAAAGAGACTTGAGTAATTGAAATTAGGCAAACCGAACTCTAGGAAAAGAAAGGCATTGTTTTGTCTTAAATTGGTTTAAAACATAAAGTGTTATAACAACTTTATGGGAAGTTGGTTATAACGACTTTATGAGAACAAAAGAAGGGTTTTATCATTAGTTTTAATGTGGTAACTTGACTTTAAAAAGAAGTGTTTTGGTTCAAATGTAAGGCATGGTATCGCCTTAATTTGGTTTTAAAAGGAAAGTATGGAAGTTGTTTTGGTTTACTTAAAAGATGTAAGTCACTCTATTTTTATACTACTGTATCGTGACTTTATAAAAGGAATGGATCTCTAAAAAGGAATTTAATGTACGTAGTACTTTAGGGTTAAAACCCGGACTTTGGCATAAAATGAAGGTACCTTGAGTTATGTATAACTTGCCTATGCTTGTTCGTGAAACTTGCCTATGCTTGTCGCGATAGCCTTTGTTGTGCAAGAATTGTGTTTCTATACTATCGCCCTCTCGATGGAGGGCCTGACTTGTTGAGAACTTACTCGACGCACGGCAGCGATCGAGAATTCCACCGCACGCCTCGCTGATAGTGTTATTTTGCTAATCGCTGGACATACCGACATGTGGCGCACGTATGGTTCCATTTCGATTGTTGCCTAGTTGTTTCTTTCGACATATCGACACGACGCGCGCGCACGTATGGTTCCATCGGGATTGTTGTCTTGTTGTTTCCTTCCGACATACCGATACGATGCGCGCGCACGGTATGGTTCCATTGGGATTGTTATTCCATGGAGTAGCTCTCCACGAGGTTTTACCGCTCGCCTTGGTATCCGGTAGTCGACTTTCGCATTGCCCGCGTCGCCTTCGTGGTTTGGTTGTATTGTATATTTAGTACGGCTGCATCGTAGGACTTGGTATTCGTGTGTACTTCGTGTTATCATAACATAGATCGCCGGCAGTGAGGAAGGTATTCCACGCATGATTGATGTTATGAGCGAGACCCATCGTTATATTTGAGTAACGACTGAGCGCGAGTGTCCGACTGATATAACTTTTATACGCTGCATCGTAGTTTGCTATCATACATGTCTCCTCGCTTTATATAGACTATTATGATTTCATTTACGTGATTTACGCTTCACATACTTGGTACCGTTGGATCGACCTCCTTCGGGGCCGCGCTCACGCCGCAGTAGAGGTACATCTACCGCCGATCCCCGCGCTAGGATCACTTTTCAACATTGGGAAGCTTCGCTCCTTCAGAGGATTATCTTTGCATGTTACCCTCGAGTCCGAGGGTTCAGACATATCTGTGGTATGGCGGCCCCGTCCCGCCATAGTTGTTGTATAAATCTTAGAGGTCCGTAGCACTTTGCAAGTGGTGGTAAGGATCAGAATCGCTCAAATGTCTATATTTATATATGTCAAAGGCAACCGCTTTGGTTGGCCTATTTTCTTTATCTTGATCCATGTCTATTTGAATGTTTAAGTTTTTATTTCCGCTGGTTTTTCTCTCGATGTTGTATCACCAGGGTGCCCGGTAGGCACTACCACGCCCCGAACGGGTCGTGACACATACTGAAATACGGTATAACATTCTCCTCCTTAGAAACAAATGTCCCAACGCTCCTTCTCAAGACGGATAGTGATAAAGTTCCTCTCGACTTAAACAAGTTGCCAAAGCCACACCTGGTCACAAAATAACACACGCTCCAAAACTTAATCCAAGTCTACGAGGAATCACCTCTAACATCACAAAATCTTCCACCCTGGTCTAAAGGATACTCACTTCGCATCTTCACTTCACAACAAAATGATCTCTTATTCTGCTAACGTACGTTCACTTCTTTCCTTACTCGTCGTACTCTTGAGCACTTGAATTCTCCCTGTATACGTTCCATACTTCCGTCATTACTTCAGTTCTCAAAATTTCTGGAGCCACTACCTCCCAACTTGGTCATCTTACTAGCCTCAATCTTCTTTAAGGCCATTCCCGGCCTTCACGATCCGCTTCTGGTCGAACATATCCACGAACTCATACGATGGTCATCTAAACTTGGGCCTAGCACCCTTGTGACCCTACCACCTGGCGGGACCACCCAATCGACCCCACCTACATTCGGCCACGGTTGACCCGCAACACGCCTCAACCCGACCCTCCGTCCGCGCCAACTCTGCCCTCGCCACTAACAATCTTATTATCACATCACGAAAGCTACCACTTTCATTTTACACCACTCACTAATTATTCCACAATACATAATACGCAAACCAAGTATTTCGACAAAGACTAACTGTGAAAATCTTTTATTCAAGCCTACTTACATCTAAGGTCTCAACGTGTAATATTCTAAGGTTCATACCTTCCCTGACCCCACACTTATTCTTTCAACTATCCATGTCTCTAAACCACAATACACACAAAGCTATCTGTACATAGCACACAACATATAATTATCGTATCACGCATGCAAAAACTCTAGAGGGTTAAGGATATACCTGAAAAGATAGGCGGTTCAAAGGACCGCTAAAACTGGGAACTTTCACCGCGACCTCTGCCGTGGCTCCACGGCATTTAACATCCCGCCTAGCATGGAAGCGAAGAACCCGAATCGATCTCGTAGTCTGTGCTATCCTACCAGTGCTACCCTTGGTCGGACAGTCTCTCGCCAAATGACCCTGTTGGCCGCAAGAATAACAATCTCTCAAATTAGTACGACACTCTCCCTTATGAAGCTTCCCACAACGGCCACACTGAGACAGTGGCGACTCATCCGCGAGCACTCCTACTCCCGAAAATCAAACCCGGGAGCCCCGACCGCCCTACATATCCCGGCGTCCCGGCGTCGGAGGACCACTCAGCATCGGGCGAGGTACATAACTATTTCGCCGAGGCGGTCCGCCAAAGTTATCAAAGGACCCCGCTGTTCGCCCTCTTCGCCGATCTCGGCCATTCCGCCGACCTCTCCGCCTCCTCACATCCAAGTGCATAACTCGCATGCGGCAATGTCCATGCCCGGCAAGAGCTACACCAACAAGCTCGCTAAGTAGTCATCGAGCCCGCGGACGTAGCGTGCACTCGCCCTCCATATCGCTACTAACGCGGGACATACCGAGCCAATGAGTCGAACTCCACATCAGACTCCCAACCGCACGCCCGCTCGCTCAACACCAAAAATCTATCGCCCGAGCCCTCTCGCCGCGAGGTAAGAAATGTGCAAGAAATTCTCCGAGAACTCGCTCCATACGGCCGAAGTGCATGCTCTCCCGACAGCCTCCATGAATCAAACTACCATCGCAGACGTGCACCGACGCAACCCAAGACCACCGACTCGGTCTCCGGCTCGATCACTCACGATCCATCAGAGTCGCCGGATGAACTCCCGCGATCATCCTCGTGCCTCACCCGTAACTCAAGCGGCTACAACTCGAAAGTCCTGTAGCCTCAAACTATCCGATCTCGTGAAATCCACGGCGCATCGAACCGCCGGCCCACCTATCTCATGTTCGCCACGATCCCGCCAAGAATCGCCATCTTTATAACTCCATCTCTCCGCTCCAGCCGGACCGAGGCTCGTGTATCGTGGTCTCAGCAGCCACCGCCGCGCTCTAAACTCAATCGGCCGGGCGGCGCCGCAAAACTCGCCGTCAAGCACAATCTCATCGACGCTCGCGCGCTCGCATTTCTCTCAGATCTCACTAGCAGCCTCTACCGTTTTTCCCACTGGCCCGTTGCCTTGCGCGGAGGCATAATCGTAAAAACGAGATACGCCGAGGGGTCCAACTTACAACACAAATTTCTAAGGCACGATCTCGTAATGAGAAGGCGGAAACTAATCCTAAATGTCCCGCAGCCTCCTCGACATTATAGATGGTGCACAACACACCGATAATCAAGACTCTACTAGACACGGCCTCAGACACTTTCCGAGGATTAATCGCTTCGATACCACTTTTGTCACGCACTAACCTGCCCGTGGATCGTGCCTTACCCCGCACCCTAGTGATACAACATCGAGAAAATTAGCGAAATAAAACTTAAACATGAAATAAGGTACATGATAAATAAACAAAGCAACCAAAACAAGCTTTTCAAGATATATACATAAAAACCCGAACAGCTTATCCTTTACAACTCGCCACAACAAGATTACATGCATTTCTAAGAGTTTTATTACAACATGACGGGACAGGGCCCCTCCATACCCCTGAATGTACAAGAACCTACAACTCAGGGTAACATACCAAAGATAAGCCTCCGGAGAAACGGAGCTTCCCAACGCTGAACTGTGATCCTAAGAGCGAGGATCAAGAATCGACACTTCTACCGCAGATGAACGCAGCCCCGGGCGAGGTCGCATAACAGTACCAAGTATATGAATCAAAATATCAGAAATGAAATCATAGCAGTCTATATAAAGCAGGAGACATGTATGATAACCAACTACAGTTCACGATAAATAAGCAGTCATGTAAGTCAGGGACTCACGCCCTCAGAGTCATCACTCAAATATAACTATGGGTCTCACGCCCACAACATCAATCATGCCCGTGGAATACCTTCCTCACTGCCGGCAGTCTATGATATAATAACACCAAGGAGTACGCATGAACACCAAGTCCTACCGGAGTCAATAAACCGTACTAACAATACTATACAATCAAACCACGGAGCTGATACGGGGCAAGTACGAAAGCCGACTACCGTGATACCGCGCCGTGGTCACGAGCCGACCGGCAAGTACGCAGGGCTAACTACCAGATACCAAGGTCAGATCACGAGACTCCGCCACTCCACATCAAAACCACGGCCGACACGGCAAGTGCGAAACCGACTACCAGATACTCGCGCCGCGGTCACGGTCGACCGGCAAGTACGAGGGCTAACCACCGTGATACCAAGCGTCAGATCACGAGACTTCGCCACTAAACCGAACGGCAACGCGAGGGCTAACTACTGTGTACTAAGGCCGAATCACCACGAGACGGGCAAGTACGAAAGCCACCACCGTGTACCAAGGCCGAATCAAGAAGAAACCTCACGGAGAGCTAGTCCATGGAATAACACTATCACAGTGGAAACGAACCTCATCATGGCCGCATACCCGCGACCATCCATCGAGTCAAGATGCCCATGAACTATCATAACGGAAGCATACCCGGGGCCACCCATCGTGGTCGATGTCCAAAATGATCAAGAATAACACGACCGGCCCTCCATCGAGAGACGCGGTAACATAAGAATACAACACTTGCACAACAAGGCTATCACACGCAAACATAGGCAAATTACACACAACTCAAGATACTTTCATTTTATGGCAAGGTCCAGGTTTTAATCCCCAAAGTACTACGTACGTCAAATTCTTTTAGAAGATCCCTTTCTTTTATAAAAGTCCCCCGATACCCGTAGTATCAAATAAAGTGATTAACATTTTAATTAAACCAAACAACTTCCAGACTTCCCTTTTTAAAACAAATTAAGACAATACCATGCCTTCTTTTTAGACCAAAACACTTCTCCCTTTTAAGTCAAGTTACCATTTTAAAACCAATGATAAAACCATTCCTTTGTTTTCATAAAGTCGTTATAACTAACCTCCCATAAAGCTGTTATAACACTTTATGCTCTAAACCAAAAATTCTTTAATTCCACAAGTCTCTTTTCTTTTAAAACAACAACAAGTATTCTTTTAAAACCCAAATAACTTACTCTTTTCAAAACAAGTAACCTATACTTAAAATCAAGTTACTTCTCTTTTTCCGAAAACAAGTCGTTATAAGTCAAGTCTCTTATCTTCAAGATCAAGTCTCTTAATTTTCAAAATCAAGTCGTTTATAAGTCAAGTCTCTTATCTTTTAAGATCAAGTCTCTTAACTTTCAAAATCAAGTCGTTTATAAGTCAAGTCTCTTATCTTCTACAATCAATAAACCATTCTTCTACCTACATAAAGTCGTTATAACTAACTTCCCATAAAAGCTATTATAACACCCTATGTTTTAAACCCACCAAATCACTTAGCACATGTACGTCTACCGTACTACATAGTTCACAACAATCATGCTAGAAAAGATAGGAAAAGGTTCACATACCTCGCGACGATTATCGACTATTAGCAATACGCCCACAAGATCAGAACCCCGCTAGCCTTTTCCACTCTTCAAGTAGAATACGCCACTCGCAAGATTTCCACCTATATAGGCCACAAACGTCTATTAACTTCTAAATCACATGGTTCCATATTCTACGTAAAATTCGCAAAGACTCTCCCCGCAAATCACAGAAATCTCCTCCTCTATCGAGGCCGCCACCAAGCCAACCAGTGGGGTTTATACGCCTAACCTGACGACACAATTTTAATTCACAAAGAATACTACACAAGTTCATCAGAATACACCCATGTAAGTACAGTCAATTCTTATCTTAAACATTCTGCATATAGTATACTCTACTATATATTACTACAACATGTAATTTCCAATTACAATAGGGGGACAAGATTATTTACCTCGATAAGCCCAAAATTATCCAAGTTTAAATGTCGATCCTGAGCAACGTTTAGCTCCAACTCGGCGCCCAACCCGCCTCCAACAACCCTTAGAAGTTCTACACAACTTCTACTTAATACTTCAACTAACTACGAAGATTTTCTTTAGTGGTTTCTTGAGACAAAAGGACATAAGGTAGTATTTCCTGCTCACGATAGAGGTAACTTTTGGAATACTACAAGGTATATACAAGGTATTTTCAGATAGTAACAATACTTGGAGAGTATTTCTCTACCAAAAAGGGGGTATTATATGAGAACAACAAGGCAAGGGGGGGTGTACCCCTCGGCTTAGCACCCCTAGGAAGGGGGGTGGGTACCCTCTCGGCCACAAGGCCCAACACAGGGGGAGTGGGTGTTCTTGGACGAGAACACTACACTTGGCGGAGGAGAAGGCTTTCAAGACTGAGATTTGTTGAGTGGACGAATAAGTCTTCAAAGTGGGTATTTATAGGAAATCAAGGCGGCCTTGATCAAGCCAAGCGCAAGGCAAGTGTAAGGCCAAGATCAAGCCAAGTGCACCCTAACCCTACTCCACAAAACAAGGCACAAACAAGGCCTAATTTCATGCCCATCGCCCAAGGCAACCGCTCGTCGCTCACTCGGCGTGACAAGTGTCACCCTCTCGCTGGCCTAAAAATGTTCCACCTCCTAAAAATCCGCAAAAATTATAAATGACATAGCCGAATTTCCTTCGCAAGTTCTCAGAAACGCTTCGCCGAAAAACGACTTTACTGGGTTGTGTACAAATTTCGAATCTTGCCTAACTTTAAGGCTCAAACTTTTCTACGACGCCACACGCACTACTCCGAAATACGGTATAACAGATCGCTCGAGTATTACCCCCGCATCGGCGGCGCCTTAACCTCCGGATCATGTCAAGGTGAGTGGTACAATACCAATATAACTACCGATAGTTAAACAACATAAGCGATCGAGGGAAAACCCCTTTACACAAAAATCACAAGATACTAACACACGTAGCATCCTAACATGTTTACTTATCAAACCAACAAGAAAGTATTACAAGGCTATCACAAACCAACGCAATCAAGTTATTCACACAAGGTACTTTCTACTTTATGTTAAACAAGTTCGGGTCTTTATCCCCAAAGTACTTCATACATTAACTCTTTAAAGACTGCTTTTTCACAAAAGTCACACAATACCCGTAGTATAAAAATAGAGTGACTATCTTTTTAAGTAAACTAAAACACTTCTCTTTGTAAAATCAAGTAAAACATTCTTTCCAAACGCTCAAGTTTGCCTAATTAAAATACTCAAATTTCTCATTTTCGAAAGGTTTCGTAGTTCATAGTTTTAATCACTTAATGATATAATTCTCTTTTAAAACCATTTGAGAAACATATGCCTTATATGTGAGTAGGTTATTCTTGTTTATAACAATCTTATAACAAAGACCATGATCTAGAAATGTAATATCATTTTGTCTCATCTAGCTTCTATGATGGAGGTTTCTACTGGTTTTAATAATACTTAAATAGTCAATACATTTCCTTTATTAGCGCCGTGGTCCTGCTCGATACTTATTCTCGATTTTCAAATCAAGAAACATTATTCCTTTTAAAAACCAAGTACTCATTACTCACGAATGAGGTTTCACACTTTTTAACAAAATTCAGATTAATTCAATTAAGTCAAGTCTCTTATCTTTTAAGATCAAGTCTCATAACTTCTAAAATCAATAAACCATTCTTTTTATCTCTCTTAAGCCGTTATACCTAACTTTCCATAAAGCTAGTATAACTCTTAAGCTTTTAAAACCAAGTATTACTCTTCTGTTAAAAATGATTCAGTATTCTTTTGAAATACTTCAAGATTATTCAGGCTTAAGTCAAAAGACATTGCCGTAATTATTATTCAGGCTTAAGTCAAAAGACATTGCCGTAATTATTATTCGCTTAACACACGCACGCTCACCGCACTATATATATATTTTAAAATGTCATGCTCAAGAGTATAGGAAGAATCACATACCTCGCGACGATTATCGACTCATTAGCAAAACGCCCAAAGTATCGTAGTCCGCTAGCCTTTTTCCACCCTCCGAGTAAATACGCCATCAAAGATTTCAACCTATAACGGTTATACAAGTCTATCAAAGTCTAGACTACTCCTGTGAGAATAAATCTAGATACAAGATTCTACGGAAAATTGACAAAGACTTCCTTACCCGCCAAACTTCACAAGTTCATCAGAATACAAATTCTATGTAAGTACAGCCAATTCTCTTGTCACACTCAAAATCGGCCTGGATCGTGCCTTACCCCGGGCACCCTAGCGATACAACATCAGAGAAAACCAGCTGAAATAAAAACTTTAAACATGATATGAGAGATATGATAAATAAACAGGCCAACCAAAACAGTTGCCTTCAAGAAATACATAAAACCCGAATGGCTTTAATCCTTTACAACCCCGCCACAACAGCTTCATGCACTTAAGATTTACAACAACTATGACGGACAGGCCCCGCCATACCCTCGAATGTACAAGAACCTACAACTCAGTGGAACACATACTAAAAGATAAGCCTCCGAGAAACGGAGCTTCCCAACACGAATGTGATCCTATAAAGTGATCGACAATGACATTTTACTCATGCAGATTTAACGCACTTCGGCGAGGTCAAGATAACAGTACTAAGTATGTGAAATCAGAATATCAGAAATGAAATCATAATAGTCTATATAAGCAGGAGACATGTATGATGACCAACTACAAGACATAACATATAACCGCATTTCAAGTCGTGGACTCACGCCTCCAAATTATCACTGTTCGTGGAATTTCTTCCTCATCACCGCCATAGCTTTATGATATAACAATACTAAGGAGTATACATGAACACCGTGTCCCACCTGTGTCATAAAACCGTGACAGACAAGTACAACTACCGGATCCGACCGCGCTAATAATACAATGCAACCACAACCACGGTCGACACGGCAAGCGTGAGAGCCGACATCGGATATCAAGGCCGGCCACGAGTCGACCGGCAAGTACGGTGGTCGACCACCGTGACCAAGGTCAGACACGAGACTTCGCCACTACACCGAACGGGCAAGCGCGAGGGTCGACTACCGATACCAAGGCCGAATCACCACGAGACGGCAAGTACGAGAGCCACCACCGTACCAAGGCCAACAAGAAGAAACCTCAACTACCAACCGCCTCTATCGAGACGCGCAGAATACGTAAAACACCACACTTGCACAACAAAGGCTATCATCACACGCATAGGCAAGTTTCACCACAACAAGCATAGGCAAGTTTCACCACAACAAGCATAGGCAAGTTTCACATCACTCAAAGTACCTTCATTTTACGCCAAAGTCCGGTTTTAACCTAAAGTACTACGTACGTTAAATTCTTTAAAAGAGATCCATTACTTTTATCAAAGTCACCCGATACCCGTCGTATTAGAATGACCACCTAATGCCTCCTTTTCAAAATCAAGTAACAACATTCTTTCCTAAGTTCCGCTTGCCTAGTTTCAATTACTCAAGCTTCTCATTTTCAAATGGTTTCATAGTTCATAAACTTAATCACTTGATTTCTTTTAGAAAATTGAGTAATATATGTCTCACGAGAGTAGGTTATTCTTGTTTACAACATTCTTATTACAGCAGCCATGATCTAGAAAATGTAATATCATTTTGTCTCATCTTAGTTTCTATGCAGATGGAGGTTTCTACTGGTTTTAATACAATTCATCATTATTCAATACATTTTCCTTTATTAACGCCGCAGTTGGTCCTGTCGATACACATTCCGATTTCCAAATCAAGAAACATTATCCTTTAAATAAAACCAAGTACTCATTACTCACGAATGAGGTTTCACACAAACATTCACATTAAAACAAATAAGTTAAGTCTCTTATCTTATAAGATCAAGTCTCTTAACTTCTAACATTAGTAAACCATTTTCTTTACCTCTCTTAAGACATTATACCTAACTCCCCATAAAGCTAGTATAACTCTTTTTAAAACCTTTAAAACCAAGTGTTACTCTTCCTTCAAAACGATTATAAATCTTTTGAAATACATCAAGTTCTTTATTATAACAAGCCAGTTATAATTCACATCAGTTACCTTTTAAAACCACAAAGTATTTTCTTACCTACATAAAGCCGTTATAACCAACTTCCCATAAAGCCGTTATAACACTTTATGTTTTAAGACAATCAAACACGCAACATACATGACGCCTACCGCATTACATAGTTCACACATATCATGCTAGAAGAGATAGGAAGAGGTTCACATACCTCGCGACGATTATCGACTAATAGCAAAACGCCCGAGTACCTCAAACCGCTGGCTACTCCTTAGTCCGTAAGATTACGCCACACGAGCACTTCAACCTATAAGGCCACAAGGCGCTTATTAAAATCTAGATCTTAACGTAGTAACATTCTACGTAAAATTGGCAAAGACTCTCCCGCAACAAACAGAAATCTCCTCCTTCTATCGAGGTCGCCACCAAGCCAACCGGTGGGGTTAACACGCCTAACCTGACGCTGCATAATTCTACTATACAAGAATACTACACAAGTCTACCGTAATACACCCTATGTAATTACGCTCAGCTTCTTTATTCTTCAGCTTAAGTCAAAAGACATTGCCAACAACTACGTTCACTTCTATATATAGTATACAACACTATATATTCAACACTTATGTAATTTCCAATTACAATAGGACAAGATATTTACCTCGATAAGCCCAAAATTATCCGAAGCTTAAAGTCGCCCCGAGCAAGGTTTAGCTCCTCCTCCGAGTGCTCCAATCCGCCCAAACAACCCTTAGAAGTTCTACGCAACTTCTACTCCATACTTCAACAACGGGTGAAGATTTTCCTGTGGGTTTCGTGTAGAGGCTAAGGAAAGTATAATCGATTTTCCGGTTTTTCAGACAGCGGTACTTTGGAAAGTACTACAAGTATTTGGGCTAAAGTATTTTGACATTATAACAATATTTAGAGAGTATTTCTATACCACAACAAAGGGTATTATACGAAACAACTAGGTTGTGGGGTACCCCACGCCACACCACAAAGTGGAGAGTGGAGGCTCTCGCCACAAAGGCCTATCTAGGAGTGGCTCTGACGAGAGTCAAACAAGAGGGAGTGGAAGGATAGCAAGACTTGGAACATATTTGGAATGGATGAAGTCTTCACACTTGTGGGGTATTTATAGCAAAACCAAAAGCCAACCAACGGCCAAGATCAAGCCATGTGCAAGGCAAGTGTAAGGCCAAGATCAAGCCAAGTGCACCCTAACCCTACTCCACAAAACACTCCACAAAACAAGCCACAAACCAAGGCACAAAAGAGGGAGCCAATCGGCCAAGGCCAACCAAGGCCTCGACGCCCAAATCGCCCAAGCCCCCACTTGCTTCCAATGCGAGGGTGACACACGTCACCCTCCCGCTGTCCGAAATGTTTCGCCTCTGAAAAATCCGCAAAAATTATAAATGACATAGCCGAATTTTCCCTACGAAAGTCGTGGAAACGCTTTCGCCGAAAAACGACTTATACGGGGTTGTGCACAAAATTTCAAACATGCCTAACTTAAGGCTCAAAATTGCACGCACGCCCACATGTACATACTCAGAATACGGGTATAACATTCTTCCTTAGAAACATTCGTCCCGAATGTTCCTTCAAGGTCTCAAACAAACAGCGCCAAGATAGTCTTCACCGCTATACGCATTAAAAACAATCATGCCACACCGCCACAAAACACACGCTCACTTCTCCCCTTTCTCGTAGTACTGCCACTAACACTCGAACTCGCTCTAGTATCCGCACTCACACTTCACAACGCTTCGCTTTCCAACCTCGAGTCACTACTTCCAAACTTGGTCATCTCACTAACTCGATTTCCTAAGGCCATTCCCGCCTTCACGAACTGATTCTCGATCGAACGCATCCACGAACTCATACGATGGTCATCTAAACTGGGCCTAGCACCCTCGTGACCCTACCACCGCGTGACCACCTAACTGACTTACCCCAAACCGGTTACGGTTGACCCGCAAACGGTCCTCAACCCGACCCCAATCACGCCAACTCGCTCCTCGACACGGAACAATCTTACCTATTCAAGCCATGAAAGCTACCACTCCCATCCCACATTACTCATGGACTTATCACACAATTATAACCCACGACACTACGATTCTCGATAAAGGTCAAACATAAAAATAAATCTTTTATCAAGACGACCTTACTCGTAAGGTCTCAACATAAAATGTCCTAAAGTTCACACTTTCCATGCCCTGTGCTTACCCTTTTCATCAACCATGCTCCTAAATCACATTTTAGCACAAAGCTATCCGAACATAACACTAAACACATCATCAACATCAATACAATATAAGTCTCTGTAGGTTAAGGATATACCAAAATAGGCGGTTCAAAGGACCGCTAAAATCGAACTCCCACCGCGACTTCTACCGGGCCTTCCGGCACGTAACATCCCGCTCGCTACTAAGGTGAAGAACCCGCAATCGCTTCTAAGTAGTCTCGCTATCCTACCAAAATACTTCGCCTGACAGCTTCTGCCGATGGCCTCGCTGGGCCGCAAAAATAACAATCTCCCGAGTTAGTACGACACTCTCCTTATGGAGTTTCCACAACAGCCACACCGAGACAAGGGCACTCATCCGGCGAGCACTCCCGCTTCCTCAAAATCTGAAACCCGGGAGCCCCGACCGCTTCCCGAATATCCCGGCGTCCCAAAGCCGCGAGGACCACTCAGATCGGGCGAGGTACATAACTAGTCCGCCGAGACGGTCCGCTCAAAGTCACCAAAGGACCTCGCTGCTCGCCTCTTCTCACGACTCTGGTCATTCCGCCGATGATCCGCCTCACATCCAAGTGTATACGCCGCACGCGGCAATGCCCATGCCCACCAAGAGCTACACCAACAACTCTCGCAAGGCAATCATCGAGCCTCAGAATATATCTGCACTCGATCCTCCATACTAGCTACTAACGCGGGACGCACGCCAATGAGTCAAACTCCATATCAGACTCCAACCGCACGCCTGCTCGCCAGAACACCAAAAATCTGTTTACCCGAGCCCTCCTCATCCGTGAGGCAAGAAATGTGCAAGAAAGGCCTCGAGAACTCGCTCCATACCGCTGAAGTGCATGCTCTCCTCGACAGCTCCCAAGAATCAAACTACCGATCGCGTATCACGCATTGACGTGAACCTGTGGCCACCGACTGATCTCCGATGCCTCGATCACTCACGATCCGTCAGAATCGCTTGATGAACTCCTCGCGATCATCCTCGTGCCTCGACCCATAAAACTCGCGCCTACAACTCAAAAATCCCGTAGCTCAACTATTCGATCTAGGTGAACCATCGTGCCATCGAACCGCCGCCCACTTATCTCAAGTTCGCCACAACCCCGCCATTAATCGCCCACTCAGAATCTCATCTCTCTCGCCTGCATCGCGGATCGAGGCTCAGTATCGTGGTCTCTCGCCGCTTCTACTCGCAGATCCTCATCGCTTGCCCTTCGCCCGGTTGCCTTCGCAGAGGCATAATCGTAAAACGAAACACGCCGGAGGGTCCACCTTATCACACAAATCTAAGGCACGATCTCGTAATGAGAAGAATGGAAACCAATCCTAAATGTCCTATAGCCTCTCGACATTATAGATGTGGTGCAAAACACACCGATAATCAAGACTTACTAGACACGGTGTGTAGACACTTTCCGAGGATTAATCGCTCGATACCACTTTGTCACACCCAAAATCGCCCGTGGATCGTGCCTTACCCTGCACCCTAGCGATACAACATCGAGAAAACCAGCGGAAATAAAAACTTTAAACATGAAATGAGAGACATGATAAATAAACAAAGCAACTAAAACAGCTTGCCTTCAAGAAATACATAAAACCCAACAGCTTTAATCTTTTACAACCCCGCCACAACAGCTGCATGCACTTCTAAGATTTACAACAACTATGACGGACAGTGGCCCCGCCATACCCCGAATGTACAAGAACCTACAACTCAGTGGAACACATACCAAAAGATAAGCCTCCGAGAAACGGAGCTTCCCAACACGCCGAATGTGATCCTATAAGCGGATCGATACCGACGCACCTTTTACTCGCAGATTTAACGCACTTCAAGCGAGGTCAAGCATAACAGTACTAAGTATGTGAAATCAGAATATCAGAAATGAAATCATAATAGTCTATATAAGCACGAGACATGTATGATGACCAACTACAAGACATAACATATAACCGCATTTCAAGTCGTGACTCACGCCCAAATTATCACTCGTTCGTGGAATTTCTTCCTCATCACGGCAGCTTATGATATAACAATACCAAGGAGTATACATGAACACTGTGTCCCACCTGTGTCATAAAACCGTGACAGACAAGTACAACTACCGGATCCGACTGCGCTAATAATACAATGCAACCACAACCACGGCCGACACGGCAAACATGGAGAGCCGACATCGGATACCAAGTCCGGCCACGAGTCGACCGGCAAGTACGAGGGTCGACCACTGTGGACCAAGGTCAGACACGACTTCGCTACTACACCGAACGGGCAAGTGCGAGGGTCGACTACCGCATACCAAGGCCGAATCACCACGAGACGGGCAAGTACGCAGAGCCACCACCGTACCAAGCGCCGAACAAGCAGAAACCTCAACTACCAACCGCCTCTATCGAGAGACGCCAGAATACGTAAACACCACACTTGCACAACAAAGGCTATCATCACACGCATAGGCAAGTTTCACCACAACAAGCATAGGCAAGTTTCCCCACAACAAGCATAGGCAAGTTTCACATCACTCAACGTACCTTCATTTTAGGCCAAAGTCCGGGTTTTAACTCTAAAGTACTACGTACGTTAAATTCTTTAAAAGAGATCCATTACTTTATCAAAGTCACCCGATACCCGTAGTATTAGAACGACCGACCCAATGCTCCTTTTCAAAATCAAGTAACAACATTCTTTTCCTAAGTTCCAGCTTTGCCTAGTTTCAATTACTCAAGCTTCTCATTTTCAAATGGTTTCATAGTTCATAAACTTAATCACTTGATTTCTTTTAGAACAATCGAGTAATATATGTCTCACGCGAGAGTAGGTTATTCTTGTTTACAACATTCTTATTACAAAGAAATCATGATCTAGAAAATGTAATATCATTTTGTCTCATCTTAGTTTCTATGCAGATGAGGTTTCACTGTTTTAATACAATTCATCATTATTCAATACATTTTCCTTTATTAACGCTCGCAGTTGGTCCTGTCGATACACATTCGATTTCCAAATCAAGAAACATTATCCTTTAAATAAAACCAAGTACTCATTACTCACGAATGAGGTTTCACACAAACATTCACATTAAAACAAATAAGTTAAGTCTCTATCTTATAAGATCAAGTCTCTTAACTTCTAACATTAGTAAACCATTTTCTTTACCTCTCTTAAGACATTATACCTAACTCCCATAAAGCTAGTATAACTCTTTTTAAAACCTTTAAAACTAAGTGTTACTCTTCCTTCAAAACGAGTTATAAATCTTTTGAAATACATCAAGTTCTTTATTATAACAAGCCAGTTATCATTCACATCAGTTACCTTTTAAAACCACAAAGTATTTTCTACCTACATAAAGCTGTTATAACCAACTTCCCATAAAGCCGTTATAACACGTTATGTTTCAAAACAATCAAACACGCTAATACACGACGCTTCACCGCATTACATAGTTCACACATATCATGCTGTAAGAGATAGGAAGAGGTTCACATACCGCGACGATTATCGACTAATAGCAAAACGCCCGAGTACTTCAAACCGCTTGGCCACTCCTTAGTCCGTAAGATTACGCCACACGTAGCACTTCAACCTATAAGGCCACGCGCGCTTATTAAAATCTAGATCTTAACGCAGAACATTCTACGTAAAATTCAAGAAGACTTCCCCGCAACAAACAGAAATCTCCTCCTCTATCGAGGCCTGGCCACCAAGTCAACCAGTGGGGTTAACACGCCTAACCTGACGCTGCATAATTCTACTATACGAATACTACACAAGTCTATCAGAATACACCCCATGTAATTACGCTCATCGCTTCTTATTCTTCAGCTTAAGTCAAAAGACATTGCCAACAACTACGTTTCATTCTATATATAGTATACAACACTATATATTCAACACTTATGTAATTTCCAATTACAATAGGGGACAAGATATTTACCTCGATAAGCCCAAAATTATCCGAGTTTAAAGTCGCTCCCGAGCAAGGTTTAGCTCCTCCTCCGAGTGCTCCAATCCGCTCCAAACAACCCTGAAGTTCTACGCAACTTCTACTCCATACTTCAACAACGGGTGAAGATTTTCCTGTGGTTTCGTAGAGGCTAAGGAAAGTATAATCGATTTTCCGGTTTTTCAGACAAAGTGGTACTTTGGAAAGTACTACAAGGTATTTGGGCTAAAGTATTTTGGACATTATAACAATATTTAGAGAGTATTTCTATACCACAACAAAGGGTATTATACGAAACAACTAGGCAGTGGGGTACCTACGCCACACCACAAAGTGGAGAGGGAGGCTCTCGCCACAAAGGCCTATCTAGAGAGTGGCTCTGACGAGAGTCAAACAAGAGGGGAGGAAGGATAGCAAGACTTGGAACATATTTGGAATGGATGAAGTCTTCACACTTGTGGGGTATTTATAGCAAAACCAAAGCCAACCAACGGCCAAGATCAAGCCATGCAAGGCAAGTGTAAGGCCAAGATCAAGCCAAGTGCACCCTAACCCTACTCCACAAAACACTCCACAAAACAAGCCACAAACAAGGCACAAAAGAGGAGCCAATCGCCAAGGCCAACCAAGGCCTCGACGCCCAAATCGCCCAAGCCCCCACTTGCTTCCAATGCAGGTGACACACGCCACCCTCCCGCTGGTCCGAAATGTTTCGCCTCTAAAAATCCGCAAAAATTATAAATGACATAGCCGAATTTTCCTACGAAAGTCGGAAACGCTTTTTAAAAACGACTCTATACGGGGGTTGTGCACAAAATTTCGAAACATGCCTAACTTAAGGCTCAAAATTCGTACGTACGTCCACTTGTACATACTCTGGAAATACGGGGTATAACACTCTTCTTATATAATTTCCTTGTATACCTTATACTTAATTCTTATACTTCAATAGTATATACTCAATTACAAAAGGGAGACAAGATATTTACCTCGATAAGCCCAAAATTATCCAAGTTTAAATGTCGATCCTGAGCGACGTTTAGCTCCTACTCCGGTGTCCAACCCGCTCCAACAACCCTTAGAAGTTCTACGCAACTTCTTCTTAATACTTCAACCAACTGTGAAGATTTTCCTTAGTGGTTTCTGGCTTGAGACAAAGGACAAAAGGTAGTATTTCCTGCTCTACGATAGAGGTAACTTTGAATACTACAAGGTATAAGGCTAAGGTATTTTGGTATAAGAACTATACTTGGAGAGTATTTTCTACCAAGAGAGGTGGTTCTACGAGAACCACTAGAAAGTGGGGTACCCTCGCCTAGCACTACTAGAGAGAGGGGTGTGTCTCGCCACACCACAAGGAGGAGGTGACAACTCTCGCTGCTGGGCCTCACGGGTGAGGGTTTTCAAGACTTAAGGAAGGAGAGTGGACGAAGAAATCTTCACAAAGGGGGTATTTATAGGGAGTTCAATGGCCAAGATCAAGCCACGCAAGTGCTGAGGCCAAGATTTGCCCAAGTGCCCCTACCCCTACTTCACCAAACAAGGCACAAACAAGGCACAAACAAGCCACAATTTCACGCCCATCGCCCGCCGGGGACACCCACTTTACCGCCCACTGAGGTGACAAGGTCACCTCTCGCTGGTCCAAAATATTACGCCTCTAAAAATCCGCAAAAATTAAAAATGATATAGCCGGAATTTTCCTTCGCAGTTTTGTAAAACGCTTCAAAAAAACGATTCTAATCGTGTCAGGCACAAAATATTTTCGCCCAAGCCTACTTAAAGTTCAAACTTTTCACGCACGCCCCACGCATACTCCGGAAATACTGGTATAACATTCTCCCCTCCTTAGAAACATTCGTCCCGAATGTTCCTTCTAAGTCTCAAAACAAACATGCGCCAGTATAGTCTTCACTGCTATATTTACGAAAACAATCACGCCACGCCTGGCCATCAAATAACACATGCGCAAATACTTAATCCAAGTCCACGAGGAATCATCTCTAGTATAACAAAAGCTCTTACCCGAGGTCTAAAATATACTTCTTTCGCACCTTCTCCTTACAAAAGAAATGATCACATCTATGCTCGCAATACATGCTCGTTTTTTCCCTTACGCGTCGTACCCTTCTCGCACACTCGAACTCTTTCTCATGACTTACCACATTTCTGCTGAAACAGGTATGAACCAACAATCTGAACCTTGCCAACATCGAACCAATCGACCGACAACTTACACTTCCGCCCCTAAGGCTTCATAAGGCGTTATCCGAAAACTGAAATGGTAGCTATAAAACACTAACAGGAGACAACAATCCTCACAAGTACCCCTGAAATCCAAACACTGGCCCGAGGGCGAATGCGATTCTGAGACTCACCTGAGTTCCTAACCCTGCCTGGTAAAACCGTCTAAAAGAAACACTGCACTGGGCTCCACCGTCACATAAGGTGAAGGTAGTGTTACACCTCGTAAGTCCAGTGGCATGTAAAAGAGAATGTACGAAAGGAAACAAGACTTGGAAATCGTACCAAAGGAAGAATTGTTTTTCCGACGAAAATCTTCCGAACGCTTAAAGGAAAATGTTCGTTGTTGAGAATTGGATTCTCAAAATGTATTATTTGAAGAATATGGAACTTATTAAAATTATGGAAATCTATTTTTACGATTTGGTCACGTGGGCCCACCCGAGGAATTTTACTTTTTATGGCCCACGAGGGTTACTAATTTTACGGACGAACGAGAGGCGACACATGGCACCCCCTCATGTGGTCTTGGTCGAAATGTTGCAAGGGTAAAATGGTCATTTGACCTATGTAGATGATAAGTCTTCCAAAGCTTGATATCTGACAAGTCAACTTGTCCACCTAGGCTCGATCCAAGTGAAACTCATCCTAACCTCACATCATGGATATCTAAACCTCCAACGTGTTATATATACATATCTAGTGCAAGACTTGGCATTTAACACTTAGAAAATTAGAGAAAACTTTTGTGCCAAGAACATAGCTCTGCCTGAGCTTCCCACACAAGAAAATTTTGTAGTTTTTCTCCATTAGCCACAAGACTTTAACCCAATGTCTCTAAGGGTATTATAAGGTTATCTCAATAGAAAGATTTCGAAAACGATTTTCACGTTAGTCGCAAAGCGGAAACTACGGGAGTTCTTCAACTTGAAGTTGGAACTCAAGATGGGTTCTTCATAGGCCTACGAAAGTTGCTTGGAGCGATTGGAACTTAAGGAAATGAGCTAAGAATCGCTAAGGCGCGACTTTAAATCTTGGAAATTTTAAGGGCTTGAAAGGTATAATCTTGTCGCTTTAGTAATTAAGTTTACTTATCATCAGAGTTGTGATATTAGCAAGCACGAGTTATATATTATGTAGTTGGATTAGTGTGTCGCTATTGAACCCTAATCCGAAAACTAGCATGTTTAGCCTAAAGATTTCAATTCAAGTCGATTATTAGTTTAAGTCGTCGCATGTTGTATAAAGAAGGAAATTGTAGTTGTTGAAGTTGTTTATAACTATATAACATGTTAGACCTGAGAACTTTGAATTTGGAACAGGATTGGAAAAGACTTTGAATTGTGGTTGTTGTGGGCCGAGAATGGCTAGCTTATGGAACTACTTCGTATTTAATCACGGAATTTTACACGTATTGTAAGGCGGTAATCACCTTTGGTTTGGTTGTTGTTTTGAGCCTTAAATGTGGCGTGTTGGTTATCAGATTCTTTATACCCCGTATTTCTGCAGAGTACGCGAGGCATACGCACAAAAGTTTAGCCTTAAAGGTTAGGCCTCGACGAAAATACTTGGGCATAACTCACTAAAAGAATCGCTTTCCACGTAAACGCTTTACAAGACTCGCGTAGGTAAATTCGCCATGTCATTTCTAATTTTTGCGGATTTTTCCGAGAGACGAACACTTTGATCAACGAAGGCACACTTGTCACCCTCTCATTGACGGACGTGGGACTCGCAATAGGCCGATTGATGGCCTTCTTTGTCAAGTAGTTGGTAGGATATTTTGGTGCAAGTTGGCTAAGGTACACTTGCCCAAATTCGACCTTACACTTGCCTTGCACTTGGCATCATTCGCCCTTGGTCACTTCTGACCTATAAATACCCTTAAGATGAAGAGTTCTTCATCCACAAATCTTTCTCCAAGTCTTGAAAATCCTCTCCTCTCGAGCCTTTCGCCCAACACACCCTCCCCTTCGAGCGAAGCTTCGAGGCAACCTCTAGCCTAGCCGAAACCTACCCCTCCCTTGGTAGAAAAGTTGTCTTCTAGTATTGTTATAATGCCCAAAATACCCTAGCCCAAATCCCTTAGTACTTAGTAGAAGTTGTGAAAGAACTTCTGGTTCTCGAGCTATCTGAGCGCATAACTTGTGAGCTAAACCTCGCTCAGATCGACGATTATCTAGATATTATTGGGCTTACGAGGTAAATAATCTTATCCTTCTTTTGTAATTAGAGAATACATACCGTAGAAGTATAGAAATAAGTATTAAATACTTGTATGATATTACAGATTAGAATTGAATCATTATCACAAAGAAGGGTATAAAAGAAGAATAATTGAACTATACTACTTAGACTCGTTACAGAGACTCGAGTAGCTCACCGTAGGGAAGTGCCCGATTTTCCAGAAAATAAAGGACCCTCTCGCTTAGAATCACATGCAGTAGTCTAGACGCTGATAGACGTGTCGACTATTATAGGCTGATTCTCATACGCGACATATTCGACTGCGTGGATTTCGCAAGGTATGTGATTCTTCCTAAAGCATGATATTTTAAAATATATATATAGTAGTAGACGTATATGTGTTAATCGAATAATAACTACGGCAATGTCTTGACTTAAGCCCAATAATAATTACGCAATGTCTTTTGACTTAAGCCCAATAATAAGAATCTTGACGATTTCAAAAGAATACCGAATCATTTTTAATGTAAGAGAACTAATTGGTTTTTAAACAATAGCTTAAGAGTTATACTAGCTTTATGGGAAGTTAGGTATAACAACTTAAGATTTATAAAAGGAAATTTACATGTGTTTATAATGCACTTATATCAATTATGAAAGAATAATAAAATGGTTTGATAAGTAGTCGCGATATGATGCTACGCGTGGTAGTGACTTGTAACGCTTGTATAAGAGGGTATTCTTGTTGTGCTTATGTTGTTTAATGATAAGTTGTTATGTTAGTATTATATCACTCACCTCTTGACATGTTCGGGTTGTCATTCGACGCGGGTAGACTCAAAGTGTCCGGGACCATGATTCGAGAATACCTCACGCGGTCCAGGGGACCCATGCGAGCTACGAGAGTTCCGTGTTAGTGTGCGGGTTATACCTTACGCGGTCTATGTGGCCATGCGACTACGAGTCCAGACGACGCCGAGGAGAGCATACCCGACGCGGTTATACTTACGCGCCTACGCGAGTGGCGCGCGACTACGGAGTCCGTGATTAGGCTTCATAGTGATACTACGGCGATTGGCCTGCTTCGATCATTCGCAGCCTAGAAAAGACTCGCATGGCTTTACCTATTGTGCTCTTGTTTATGATGTGGCACTATGTGCTTACATTGGTTGTTTCGCGCATATTTGTAAAAATTGGTTTTAAAGTGATATGATTTCATTTAAGTACTTTACGCTTCACATACTTAGTACCGTTGTAATCGACTTCCTTCTGGGCTGCTCATGCCGCAAGTAAGGGCAAGCAGGTGCTAGATCCACATCCTTAGGATCTTTGCTTTGGTGTCAGGAGCTCCATCTTCTCCGAAGGCTCTACTGGGTATGATCTCCCAGACAGATAGTTTGTACATTCAGGTATGGCGGCCCTGTCCCGCCATAGTTGTTTACTTCCTTAGAGGTCTGTAGTCCTATTGTACAGTTGGGATGTAACTGCAAAACTTGGGTTATATATATATATGCCGAAAGGCAAGCTTTTCATCAGATAAACTGTTTTTCTTTTCATAATGTTTCTTGTCTTGTTTTATATTCCGCTGATTACTCTGATGTATGACTACTTGGGTGCCCCAGAAGGCACTACCACGCCCCTGAACGGGTCGTGACAAAAGTGGTATCGAGCGCTTAATCTCTGAAAGTGTCTACGCACCGCATCTAGTAGAGTCTTGATTATCGCTGTTGTGCACCACACCAATAATCGTGAGGCTATAGGATATTTAGGATCGGTTTCATTCTTCTCACCGAGATCGTGCTTTAGAGTTGTGTTAAAGTCGACCTCTAACGATTCCTTTCAGAACGCTTATGCCTCCACGTAAGGCAACCCGCCTGTATGACAAGGCAAATGAGGAGCCGCTAGTGGACACCTAGAGTCACGAGGGCTCGTGCCCGCCTATACCCGAGACGGCGAGTTCTACGACGCCACCGACCCGTGAGGGTTTAGGCCGCAGCAGCGGGTCGATGAGACCACAAGACTTACGCCCGCCCCACACCGAGCAGATGAGACGGGTTACGCAGAGATGGCCGCCATCGCCAGATCGCGGGCTGCATACGAGGACAGCCGACGCGCAGCCTGGCCCACCAAGAGCACCCGTGGCTCACCCGAGGCGCATGGGCCTGAGGCTACGGATTTCCCGAGTCAGAGCCCGCCAGAGTTCTACGGTCGAGGCCGCAGGATGATCCGCAGGAGTTCATCCGCCGCCACAGAGGATCATGCGTGATCAAGGCTTCAGAGACCGAGTCCGTGACCTTCGTTCGCTTCGGCCACGTGATACCGCTAGCCGATTGTTTGATTCGCGAGTTATCCCGGAGAGCACGCGCCCCGCTTACTTGGGACGAGTTCTTCACACGACTGCTCGGTTCGTGGATCGTGCCTTACCCGCACCCAAGCGCCATACATCGTAGAAAATCAGCTAAATATAAAACAAGACAAGAAACATTATTTAAAAGGAGAAACAGCTTTATCTCAAGAAAAGCCTGCCTTTTCGCATATATATAAAAACATTGTTTTGCATTACATCCCACTGCATAATAGACTACTGCACTTAAGGAAGTAACAACTATGGCGGACAGGCCCGCCATACCTCGAATGTACAAAACTATCTACAATACAGGAGATCATACCCAAAAGCAGAGCCTCCTAGAAGACGGAGCTCCCGACACCAACGCAAAGATCCTAAGACGTGGATCTAGCACCGCTGCCCTTACCGCGCATTTAACGCAGCCTCAAGGAGGCGAGGTCATAACAGTACTAAGTATGTGAAATCAGAAAGTACTTAAATGAAATCATATCATTTTAAAACCAATTTTATAAATACGCATCAAACAACCAATGTAACCGCATATAGTGTCACATCATAAACAAGAGCAACAATAGGTAAACTGTAATGTGTCTTTTCTAGGTCGCGAATGATCGGGCAGGCCAATGCCCGTAGTATCACCATGCAAGCCTAATCTCGACTTCGTAGTCCGCATAGGCCACTCACATAGGCCCGCATAGTGTGTAACACCGCATCGAGGGTAGCTACTCCTCAAGATCGCCCCGACTCGTATTCCTCATGGACAAATAGACAGCATTAGGTATAACCCCGCACAATAACCTGAACTCAGAGTTCGCATAGGTCCCCTCGACCCGCATGAGGTATTCTCGAATCACGGTCCTGCATCACCGAGTCTACCCCGCACGGAGGCGCTTTAACCCCTGAACATGTCAAGAGGTGAGTGATATAATACTAACATAACAACTTATCATTAAACAACATAAGCACAACAAGAATACCTCTTATACAAACGCTATGTCACTACCACACATAGCATCATATCATGACTACTTATCAAACCATTTTATTATTCTTTCATAATTCAATATAAGTCCGTTATAAACACATAAGTAAATCGTTTCCTTTTATAAATCTTAAGTTGTTATACCTAACTTCCCATAAAGCTAGTATAACTCTTAAGCTTCTTGTTTAAAACCAATTAGTTCTCTTCATAAAAATGATTCAATGTTCTTTTGAAATGCTTTAAGATCCTTATTATTCAGCTTAAGTCGCAAGACATTGCCGTAAGTATTATTCAGCTTAAGTCAAAAGACATTGCCGTAAGTATTATTCGCTTAACACGCACGCCTACCGCACTATATATATATTTTAAAATATCATGCTTTAGGAAGAATCACATACCTTCTCGCAAAACCACCGCCAAGTCAATATGTCGCGCAGAATCAACCTATAATAGTCGACACGCCTATCAACGCCTAGACTACTCGTAAATGCTTCTAAGCAGATGGTCCTTTATTCTACGGAAAATCGAAGCATTTCCTACCCGTGAGCTACTCAAGCTCATCGTGGAAAACAAATTCTAAGTAAGTATAGTTCAATTATTCTTCTTTAAACCCTTCTATCGTGATAACAGCTCAATTCTATTCAGAATATTCTTCTAAGTATTTAATACTTATTCTTATACTTCTATAGTATGTATTCTCTAATTACAAAAGAATGACAAGATTATTTACTCCTGCAAGCCCAATAATATCCTAGATATAGTCGACCGAGCAAGGCTTAGCTCCTAAGTCAGACGCCCGATAGCTCCACGAAACCTGAAGTTCTTCACAACTTCTACTAAGTACTAAGGATTTGGGCTAGGTATTTTGGGCATTATAACAATACTAAGGCAACTTTTCTACCAAGGGAGGGGTAGATTTCGCCAGGCAGTGGGTAGCCTCGCTAAGCTTCACCAAGCGTGGGATGTTTGGACGAAAAGGGCTAACAAGGGAGAGGAGGATTTTAGACTTGAAAGTTTTTGTGGATGAAGAACTCTTCATCTCAAGAGGGTATTTATAGGTCAAGGGATGGCCAACCAATGGCCAAGATTACGCCAAGTGCAAGGCAAGTGTAAGGTCAAGATTTGGGCAAGTGTCCTTAGCCAACTTGCACACAAAATATCCTACCAACTACTTGACAAAATGGTCATCCAATTCGGTCCATTTCCGCCACATCCATCAATGAGAGGTGACAAGTGTCGCCTCTCGTTGGTCCAAAGTGTTTCATCTCTCGGAAAAATCCGCAAAAATTAGAAATGACATAGCCGGAATTTATCCTACGCGAAGTCAGGTAAAACGCTTCGCTGAAAAACGATTCTTTTAATGAGTCAGGTCCAAAACGCCCCATTGTTTACTTTATGTCACGACCCGCGAAGGGCTCGTGGATCGTGCCTTACCCGCACCCAAGTAGTCATACATCGTAGTAATCGAATATAAAAACAAGACATGAAACACTTGTAAAAAGAGACACGCTTTACGTGTGAGAAAATGTCGCTTTCGCATATATACATAAACATAGTTTTGCATAGCTACATCCCAACCGCATAACAGACTACAAACCTCTAGGAAAGTAAACAACTATGGCGACAGGCCCGCCATACCCTCGATCAGCAAAAACTAACTACAACAGGAGATCATACCCAAAAGTATAGCCTCCTATAGCATGGAGCTCCCGACACAAACGTAGATCCTAAGGATGTGGATCTAGCACTGCTGCCTCTTACCGCAGATGAACGCAGCTCAAGGAGGTCAAGATAACAGTACTAAGTATGTGAAATTGTAAAGTACTTAAATGAAAACATATCATTTTAAAATCAGCCATATATATGTATGAAACGATCAAGGTAACCGCACATAGTTCCACATCATAAACAAGAGCAACAATAGGTAAATCAGAATGTCTTTTCTAGGTCGCGAATGATCGTAAGCAGGCCAATTGCCCATAGTATCATTAAGCAAGCCTAACTCGACTTCGTAGTCCGCATAGCCACTCGTGATAGGCCCGCATAGGGTATAACCTCGCATCGAGGACTCGCATCGCCCCGACTCGTAGTCCGCATGGCCACATAGACCGCATGAGGTATAACCCCGCACACTAACCTCGAACTCTCGTAGCCCGCATAGGTCACACTGCACTGCATGAGGTGTCCTCGCATTATAGTCACACGCATCGCTCGAGGTATACCCCAGACGGAGGCAGCTTAACCCCAGATATGTCAAGAGTGAGTGATATAATACTAACATAACAGCTTTATCGTTAAACAACATAAGCACAACAAGAATACCTCTTATACAAACGTTATAAGACACTAACACACATAGCATCATATCCTCGTTTACTTATCAAACCATCTTATTATTCTTTCCATAAATCAATATAAGTCGTTATAAACACATAAGTAAACTGCCTTTTATCATTCTTAAGTTGTTATACCTAACTTCCCATAAAGCTAGTATAACTTCTTAAGCTTCCCGTTTAAAAACCAATTAGTTCTCTTCTGTTAAAAATGATTCAGTATTCTTTTGAAATTCTTTCAGATCCTTATTATTCAGGCTTAAGTCACAGACATCGCCGTAAGTATTATTCAGCTTAAGTCAGACATTGCCGTAAGTATTATTCAGCTTAAGTCAAAGACATTGCCGTAGTTATTATTCGCTTAACACACGCACGCTTACCGCACTATATATATTTAAAATATCATGCTCCAGGTATAGGAAGAATCACATACCTTCTCGCAAATCCACCGCCAAGTTGAATATGTCGCGCAGAATCAACCTATAATAGTCGACACGCCTATCAACGCTCGCACTACTCAGAAATGCTTCTAAGCAGAGGGTTCTATATCCTACGGAAAATCGGGCAAAGACTTCCCTACCCGGTGAGCTACTCAAGCTCATCGTGAAAACAAATTCTAAGTAAGTATAGTTCGATTATTCTTCTTTAAACCCTTCATCGTGATAATACCAATTTATTCTCAGAATATCCTTCTAAGTATTTAATACTTATTTCTATACTTCTACAAAGATGTATTCTCTAATTACAAAAGAAGGACAAGTTTATTTACCTCGATAAGCCCAATAATATCCTAGATATAAGTCGATCCGGAGCAAGGTTTAGCTCCTAATTTGTACGCTCCAAAAGCTCCAAGGACCCTTAGAAGTTTCCAACAACTTCGACTTGAATACTAAAAGGGATTTGGGCTAGGGTATTTTGGGCATTATAACAATACTAGAAGGCAACTTTTCTACCAAGGGAGGGGGGGTAGTGTTTCGCTAGGGCTTCTTTTAGAGTGTGAGGCTTAGGACGATGGCTCACAAGTGGGGGAAGGAGGATTTAGACTTGGAAATTTGTGATGAATAAGTCTTCAAAGAGAGGGTATTTATAGGAAACCAAGGGCCAAGATCAAGCCACGGGGCAAGTGGAGGCCAAGATTTGCCCAAGTGCCCCTAACCTACTCCTCAAATCACTCCTCAAACAAAGGTCCATGTTTTAAGCCCCAAAACCTCTCAAACGCCCAAGGCAAAAGGCCACTGTTGCCCACTCGAGGGTGACAAGTGTCACCTCTCGTTGGTCCAAAAGGTTCCGCCGCCGGAAAAATCCGCAAAAATTAGAAATGACATAGCCAAATTTACCCTACGCGAGTCGTAAAACGCTTCGCCTGAAAACGATTCTTTGTGTGAGTTGTGCCCAAAAACGCCCTAGGCCTAAACTTTTAAGGCTACACTTTCGCACGCACGCCTACGCACATACTGAAATACGGGGTATAACATTATCCCCTCCTTAGAAACATTCGTCCCGAATGTTCCTTTCCAAGGTAGCTAACGATAAGGTTCCTCATAACTTAAACAGTTTGCATATGCCACACACGGCCACACAAAACAACACTTAGGCATAAACGATAACGAAAATTTATAAGTAGGAAAGTGAATTACCCGAGGTGGGAATAAAGTGAGGATACTTCGCCTCATGTCCTCCTCGCCTTCCCACGCCATCTCCTCCTCGAGCTCGCTCGCCACAAGACTTTGACGGAAGCCACGCCCTTGGTCCGCAGACGCCTAACCCGACGATCGACATCGCCATGGGAACCTCTCATACGAGCAACCCCTGGCCATCCGGACATCGCCAATCGGATGCACTCTAGATGGATCCTCGATACATCTCCTCAAAGATAGAAACATGAACACCGGATGTATCGCTTCCAGATCGGACGGCAGATCCAACTCATAGGCAACCTTGCCTACCTCGCAGATTAACTGATACGCCCAATGTACTCGGGCCAGTTTCCCATTCTTTCCGAATCTCATCACACTTTCATGGGTGACACCTTTAGGAAAACCCAATCATGAACTCGAACTGCATGCCGACGACGATGATCCGCATATGACTTCGCCGACTCGAGCCGCGAGCAACCGCCCCGGATAAGCTTCACCTTATCCATCGTCACGCACCAACCGTCCCACTAATCGCACTCTCGCCCACATCGAACCAGCCTATCGCGATCCGCACTTCCTCCCATACAAGGCCTCATAAGGCGCCATCCAATACCGGAGTGGTAGCTATTATTGTACGCAAACTCAACTAGAGGCAAATGATCCTCCCACTTCTCGGTTAATAACACAGCTCGCAAAGATATCCTCAAGAGTCCGGATAGTGCGCCGCCCGCCCGTCTGGCTCGTGGATGGAATGCGTGACTGTGCTCACCGCGCCCTAAACCCTCCGAAAGACTCTCTAGAAGTTAGTCGAAATCGGGCTCTCTGTCTGATATGATCGAAATAGGGACTCCATGCACCGACGATCTCTGATGTAAAGTCCGCATAATCTCACCAAAAGTCGCCCCGGCGGAAGAAAGGGCTGATTTCACACCGCCGATTTATAACCCATATAGAATCATGTCTTCTCCGAAAGCGAGGTAATCTCGTGATAAAGTCCATGTGATTACCTCCCACTTCCACGCCGATCTCTATCGTCGCAACAAACCACCGTGCCTCGTGCTCTACCTTCACTTGCCGACAACACGCACCGAGCTACGAACTCGCAACGCCCCTCTTCAAGCCATCCCACCAATACACGATCTGGCGTCGCGGTACATCTTGGTCGACTTCGACGGATAGAGTAACGCGCGCACGTGCTTCCCCAAGAACTCACCGCCAAGTCCTCAAACATCCGAACACACAACTCGCGCTCAAACCTTAGCACCCCATCAAAGTGCTACTCAAAAGGACCCTTCCTCACGAAGAGCCGACACGATAACGTGTCAAAATCGATCTCGAATCGCCGCTTCTTCACCTCCTCGACGATGGAAGACTCGGCAACCTCACGAACTCGAACTCCACTGCTATCAGAATCAATCAAACGGACACCAAGGCTTGCTAACTAATGCAAATCACGAACCATGCCCCTTCTCTCTGGCTGCACATCTGATAGGCTACCCATGGACCTACGATCGCGGCATCCGCCATAACATCGCCTTCCCGTGGTACAGATATCAACATCATAATCCTCGAGCAACTCTAACCACCGCCTCGCCGTGAAGTTCAGCCTCTCTCCGTCAAGATATACCGAGGCTCTTGTGGTCCAGATAAATATCCACATGAACCCCATACAAATAGTGCCCAGATCTTCAAGGCGCAACCACCACCGCTAACTCCAAATCACGGGTAGTTCCTCTCGTGTTTCTTCACCGCCGATGATACGCTTATAACCTTGCCTCACGCATCAACACACATCCCAACCCGATGCTCGACGATCACAATACACGACATAACCGTCTCGACCTCCGGAAGAGTAAGAACGGGCGGCTGCCGCCTCTCCTTCAAAGAATCGAAACCCCGCCACAAGCATCACCATCAAACTTAGCCGCTTTCGAGTCACCTAGTCAACGGTGCGTAGATAGAAGCAAACTTCTACGAACCGCCGATAATAACTCGCAAGGCCCGTAAAATCGCGAACCTGGCGGAGTAGTAGTCAGGCCAAGTCCCGATCGCTTCGATCTTCGCCAGATTCACTGAATGCCATCAACCCCATAACGTGCTCAAGAAAAGCCACCGGTTAACCAAAACTCACATTTGGAAAACTTGGCGATAATCGCTGGTCCCGAGAATCACAAGACACTTCAAATGCCCGCATGCTCTCGCTCGAGCGAGAATAAACCAAGATATCATCAATGAACACTATCACAAACGCCAAAAATGGTTTGAACACTCGTTCATCAAATCCATGAATATCACGAGCATCGTCAACCCAAAAGACATGACCTCAACTCATAATGCCCGCATCGTCCGAATGCACCTAGGGACATCCACCTCTCTCGACTCGCACTGATGATAGCCCGATCGCAGATCAATCTTGAGAAACATCTCGCACTCGCAATCCGGGTCGAACAAATCATCAATCTCGGAAGCGGGGTATCTGTTTAATGGTCACCTTGTTCAATCGTCAGATCAACACACATGCGCAGCTGCCCCGCCCTTCTTCTTCTTCACGAACAATACCGGCGCCTGTGGAGAAACACTAGGCTCGATGAAGCCTTTCTCCAAAGAAATCTCGCACTGGTCCTTCAACTCTCTCAACTCGGCAGTGTCATTCAGATGGAGGAATGGAAATAGGCCGAGTGTCCGCAAAGACATCAATACAAAACTCTATCTCCTCTCTCGAGGATACCGAGGTCGTCGAAACACGCCCGGGAACTCTCTCGACTCATCGAATCGATCAAAATCTGTACCGCAGCCTCGTGATCAAACACCCGAACGAGATGGTAGATATACCCTTCGCACCATCTTCCTAGCCTCGAGGTAGGAAATAAACCTACCCTCGGCGATACAAAGGTTCCTCCCACTCAACAACCGGCTCCTCAGGAAATTAGAACCGCATTACTCTCTCCCTGCAGTCTACATTGGCGTAGCAAGAAGCTAGCCAATCCATACCCATAATCACGTAGAAATCAATCATATCCAACTCTATCAAGTCGGCTAGGTCCGACGATCAGAATGGTCACCGACAAGCCCTATATACCCGCCGAGCTACCACCGAATCACCCATCGCGTAGCTACTCGAAAGCGGTCTATGGACTCGTGCTCTATCCCTATCCTATTAGCAATAAGTGGGAGATATATAGGACAGAGTATAACCTTGATCTATCAAAGCATATACATCAAACCTAAGAACCGATAAGGTACTCGTGATTTACATCGTGAGGCTCTCCGATCCCGCTCGCCGACAAGGCATATATGCGTTCGAGGACCGCTAGAATCGGGACCCGCGCCACGACCGCCGCACTGGCCGCCCATGAGTACCTCGCCCCGGCGAGTAATCAGAGGAGATGATGAACCGCAATGCACTTCGTAGGCCGAGCCCTACTACCCGCAAGGCTTCGACGGACAAGCCCTCGCAATATGACCCATCCGCCGCAATCAGAACAAACCCTGGAGGAGTACCACACCCCGAATGATCTACCGTGACGGCCACACCGGCGGGGTGGTCCCGACCGCCAAGACATCTCGCCACCCCGAAGTTCAAGTCCCGCCCCGACCGCTCAATACTCGTTATGCCGAGGATGGTGCAGGAGTGCTCGAGCCGGGCCGTGGTGCGACCGACCGGCCGAGGCCGCCCACCCGATAACTACCAAAAGACCTCGCCCCGGTCCTCTTCTCGCTGTCTCACAACCTGCCGGCCTCGACGCCTCGCATCCCAGTAATGAGCTCGCATACGGTAATGTCCATGCTCGTCAAGAGACACACCCGCACAAGACTCGCCATATAATCATCTAGCCCGTGACGTAGCGTGCACCCTATCCTTCATATCGCTACCAATGCCGGGACATATCGAGCCAAAGAATCGAACTCGACATTGTACTCCCGACCGGCGCCCTCTGCCTCAAGAAGAAAATTGCCACCGCGCCTCCTCATCCGCGAGGCAAGAAGTGAGCGAGGAAAGCCTCGAGAACTCATCCTGGGCCGGGACGCTGCGGTTTCCCGATAACTCCCACGATCAAACCAATCGATCGCGTATCACGCAGCCGACGTGAATCAAGATCACTGACCGGTCTCCGACGCTCGATCACTCATAATCCTTCAGAATCGACGGATGAACTCCTCGCGGATCATCCTCCCGCCGACCAAAAATCGGGCGGCTACAACTCAAGAAATCTCGTAGCCTCAAACTCTCGCCGTGAACCACGGTACGATCGGGCCGGAATCGAACCGCCGCGATCCACTGCCCTCATGTTCGCCACGATCTCGCCAAGAATCGCCATCTCTCAGAACCTATCTCATCCGCTTCCAGCCGGGATCGAGGTATAGGTACGTGGTCTCACGCCCACGGCCGCGCCCTAAACCTCTCGGGGTCGGCGGCGCGCAGAACTCGCTGCCTCTCGGTATAGACTAGCTCGAGCCCTCGTGACTCTAGGTGTCCCACTAGCGCCTCCTCGCCGCTTGCTTCTCGGGCTCGCCTGCTTTACGTGAGGCATAATCGCATGTAAAAGGAATACGAATACGTTAGAGGGGTCCAACTTATAACACGCCTCTAAGGCACGATCTCGTGAGTGAGAAGAATGGAAACCAATCCTAAATATCCTATAGCCTCGACATTGGTACGGTGCACAACACACCGATAATCAAGACTCTACTAGATACGGTTCAGACACTTTCCGAGGATTAATCGCCTGATACTCACTTTTGTCACGACTGCCCGGCTCGTGGATCGTGCCTTACTGTGGCACCCAAGTAGTCATACATCGAGTAATCGAATATAAAAACAAGACATGAAACAGCTTGTAAAAAGAGACACGCTTTACGTGAGAAATGTCGCTTTCTAAGATATATACATAAACATAGTTTTGCAAAGCTACATCCCAACCGCATAACAGACTACTGCACTTAGGAAAGTAAACAACTATGGCGACAGGGCCCCGCCATACCCCGATCGCATAAAACTAACTACAACAGTGAGATCATACCTAAAAGCAGAGCTCCGAGAAGACGGAGCTCCCGACACCAACGTAGAGATCCTAAGGACGTGGATCTAGCACTGATTGCTCTTACCGCTGCATGAACGCAGCTTCGGAGGAGGTCATAACAGTACTAAGTATGTGAAATCAGAAAGTACTTAAATGAAAACATATCATTTTAAAATCAGTTTACATATATGTATGAAACAAATAAGGTAACCGCATATACACATCATAAACAAGAGCAACAATAGGTAAATCAGAATGTGTCTTTTCTAGGTCGCGAATGATCGGGCAGGCTAATTGCCCATAGTATCATTAAGCAAGCCTAACTCGACTCAGAGTCCGCATAGGCCACTCACATAGGCCCGCATAGGTATAACCCCGCATCGAGTAGCTACTCCTAAGATCGCCCCGACTCGTAGTCCGCATGGCCACATAGACCGCATGAGGTATAACCCCGCACACTAACTCGAACTCTCGTAGCCCGCATAGGTCACATGCACTGCACGAGGTGTCCTCGCATCATAGTCACACGCACTTCCCGAGGTATACCCCGCACGGAGGCGCCTTAACCCCAGATATGTCAAGAGGTGAGTGATATAATACTAACATAACACTTTATCGTTAAACAACATAAGCACAACAAGAATACCCTCTTATACAAACGTTACAAGACACTAACACACATAGCATCATATCCTGTCTACTTATCAAAGCATCTTATTATTCTTTCCATAAATCAATATAAGTCTGTTATAAACACATAAGTAAACTGTTCCTTTTATCATTCTTAAGTCATATACCTAACTTCCCATAAAGCTAGTATAACTTCTTAAGCTTCCTCGCTTAAAACCAATTAGTTCTCTTCATAAAAATGATTCAAGATTCTTTGAAATGCTTTCGATCCTTATTATTCGTGCTTAAGTCGCGACATCGCTGTAAGTATTATTCAGCTTAAGTCGCAGACATTGCCGTAAGTATTATTCAGCTTAAGTCAAAGACATTGCCGTAGTTATTATTCGCTTAACACACGACGCCTACCGCACTATATATATTTAAAATATCATGCTCCAGTGGTATAGGAAGAATCACATACCTTCTCGCAAATCCACCGCCAAGTTGAATATGTCGCACGCAGAGAATCACCATAATAGTCGACATGCCTATCAACGCTCGCACTACTACTCGTAAACAAATGCCTAAGCGTAGGGTTCTATATCCTACGGAAAATCGGGCAAAGACTTCCTACCCGCGAGCTACTCAAGCTCATCAGAAAACAAATTCTAAGTAAGTATAGTTCTGCTATTCTTCTTTAAACCCTTCACCGTGATAACAGTTCAATTCTATTATGTAATATCCTTCTAAGTATTTAATACTTATTTCTATACTTCTACAGTATGTATTCTCTAATTACAAAAGAAGGACAAGTTTATTTACCTCGATAAGCCCAATAATATACTAGATATAAGTCGATCCGAGCAAGGTTTAGCTCCTAATTTGTACGCCCAAAAGCTCCAAGGACCCTTAGAAGTTTCCAACAACTTCGACTTAAATACTAAAAGGGATTCTAGGTATTTTGGGCATTATAACAATACTAGAAGGCAACTTTTCTACCAAGGAGTGGGGTAGTGTTTCGCCAGGCTTCTTTTAGAGGGTGGTGCGAGGCTTAGTGACGATGGCTCACAAGTGGGGAAGGAGGATTTAGACTTGGAAATTGTGATGAATAAGTCTTCAAAGAGAGGGTATTTATAGGGAAACCAAGTGGCCAAGATCAAGCTGGGGGCAAGTGGAGGCCAAGATTTGCCCAAGTGCCCCTAACCTACTCCTCAAATCACTCCACAAACAAAGGTCCATGTTTTAAGCCCCAAAACCTCTCAAACGCCCAAGGCAAAAGGCCACTTGGCCGCCCACTCGAGGTGACAAGTGTCACCCTCTCGTTGGTCCAAAAGGTTCCGCGCCGAAAAATCTGCAAAAATTAGAAATGACATAGCCTAATTTACCCTACGCGAGTCGTAAAACGCTTCGCTTGAAACGATTCTTGTGAGTCAGGCCCAAAAACGCCCCAGGCCTAAACTTTTAAGGCTACACTTTCGTGACGCACGCCTTACGCATATACTGGAAATACTGGTGTAACACTTTACTAAACTTTCGTGACGCACGCCTCACGCACATACTGGAAATACGGGTATAACATTCTCCTCCTTAGAAACATTCGGCCCAATGTTCCTTCCCAAGACAGTTAACGATAAGGTTCTTCATAACTTAAATTTTTTTGCAAATGCCACACACGGCCACAAAACAACACTTAGGCATAAACTATAATGAAGATTTACAAGTAGGAAAGTGAATTACCTGGAGGTGCTGGGAATAAAGTGAGATACTCTCCGCTCTCATGTCCTCCTCGCCTTCCCACGCCATCTCCTCCTCGAGCCTGCTCCGCCACGTAACTTTGACTGCCACGCCCTTCGTCCGCAGACGCTAACCCGACGATCGACATCGCGCATGGAATCTCTTCATACGATAACCCCTGGCCACACCGACATCGCCAATCGGATGCACTCCTAGACGGATCCTCGATACATCTTCTCAAAGATAGAAACATGAAACACCGGATGCACTTGTCACGACCCGCCTCGGCCCGTGGATCGTGCCTTACCCGCACCCAAGAGTCATACATCGAGAAATCGAATATAAAACAACCAAGATATGAAACAAGATAAATAAGACACGCTGGGAAAAGTTGCTTTCGCATATATGTATATAAATACCCCAAAATGAATAGCTATATCCCAACCTTACAACAGTTCATGCACTTCTAAGAGTTTAAATAACAATGTATGGACAGGCCCCGCCATACCCCGAATGCAAATATCTACAACGACAGAGGACCATACCAAAATGCTAAGCCTCCGAGAAACGGATCTTTTCCAACGTCAAACGGTGATCCTAAGAACGGATCAATAGAGTACCTTTACTCGCAGATTTAACGCAGCCTCAAGGAGGTCAAGACAACAGTACCAAGTATGTGAAATCAAAATATCAGAAATGAAATCATAGTAGTCTATATAAAGCAGAGACATGATGATAACCAAAACTACGCTTCACAATAAATAAGGCCATGTCAAATCGTAGACTCACGCCTCAAAGTCATCACTCAAATGTAGCAATGGGTCTCACGCCCACAACATCAATCACGCTCGTGGAATACCTTCCTCACCGCCAGCCTATGATATAAAAACACCAAGGAATATACATGAACACCGTGTCCTACCTATGTCATCATAAACCGCACGGTAAGTACGGGCATAGCCGACTACTAAAACCTACAAGACAAACAAGGTCATAAATCAGATTACGAGATCTGCCTGCATCACATGATCAAAGCCGCCACTCTCCCGCAGATCTAATGCGCGTTTAGCCTCGAACTTCCCAGAGTTCGCACGGGCCACCCAATGGCCCGCATGAGGTATTCCCGCATCGAGGTAGCTACCCTGCAGCCGCCCCGACTCGCCACTCAATGGCCACAAAGACCGCATGACCACAAGGGCCGTGATACTAACTCGAACTCCCGCAGCCCGCATAGGCCATACTGCACCGCATAAGGTATTCTCGAATCATAGTCACATGCACTACCGAGTCTACTCAGCATCGGAGGCGCTTTAACCCCCGGAATCATGAGTGATATAATACTAACATAACAGCTTATCGTTAAACAACCTAAGCACAACAAGGGAAAACCCTTTTACAAACATCACAAGATACTAACTCACGTAGCATCCTATCATGTTTACTTATCAAGTCAACAAGAAAGTATTACAAGACTATCACAAATCAATACAATCAAGTTATTCACACAAGGTACTTTCTACATTATGTTAACAAGTTCGGGTTTTTAGCCCCAAAGTACTTCATGTATTACTCTTTTAAAAGATTCGTTTCTTTCACAAAGGTCACACAATACCCGTAGTATAAAAATAGAGTGATTATCAAAACACTTCTCTTTGTAAAATCAAGTAACAACATTCTTTTCCCAACGTTCAAGTTTTCCTAATTTCAATTACTCAAGTTTCTCATTTTCGAAAGGTTTCGTAGTTCATAGTTTTAATCCTTTAAAACAATTTGAGAAACATATACCTTATGTGTGAGTAGGTTATTATTGTTCATAACAATCTTATTACAAAGCATGATCTAGGAAATGTAATATCATTTTGTCTCATCTTAGCTCCTATGCAGATGGAAGTTTCTACTGGTTTTAATAATACTTTATTAGTCAAAACATTTCCCTTTATTAGCGCTGCTATGGTTTGTTCGACATTCATTCTGACGCAGAAACATCATTCCTTTTGAAAACTAAAAATACTCATTACTCACTTAACGAGGTTTCACACTTTTAACAAAATTCATATTTAGTATAATTAAGTCAAGTCTCTTATTTTCTTAAATCAATAAATCATTCTTTTATCACTTTAAGCCGTTATACCTAACTTCCCATAAAGCTAGTATAACTCTTAAGCTTTTAAAACCAAGTGTTACTCTTCTTTCAAAAGGTTTCTTAATTCTTTTGAACTATTTCATTCTTTTATTCGTGCTTAAGTCAAAAGACATTGCCGTAATTATTATTCAGCTTAAGTCCAAGACATTGCCGTAATTATTAATCGCTTAACACACGACGCTCACCGCATCATATACATATTCTTTAAAATATCATGCTCAAGAGGATAGGAAGAATCACATACCTTCTGGCGAAATCCACCGCCAAGTTGAATATGTCGCGCAGAGAATCGACCTATAATACCAACACGCCTATCAACGCCTAGATCAGACTGCATAAAGCTCTAAGCGTAGGGTTCTATATCCTACGGAAAGTTGGGCAGCACTTCCCTACCCGCGAGCTACTCAAGTTCATCGTGGAAAACAAATTCTATGTAAGTACAGCTTTGATTATTCTTCTTTAAACCCTTCATCTGTGATAATAGCTCAATTCTATTCTTTAATATCCTTCTAAGTATAAATACTTATTCTTATACTTCTACAGATGTATTCTCTAATACAAAAGAGAGTTAGGATTATTTACTCCTGTAAGCCCAATAATATCCTAGATATAAGTCGATCCGAGCAAGGCTTAGCTCCTAAGTGCACGCCCGATAGCCCCAAGAATCCTTAGAAGTTCTACACCACTTCTACTTAAATACTATATGGGATTTGGGCTAGGTATTTTGGGCATTATAACAATACTTGGAAGACAACATTCTACCAAGGGATGGGTAGTGTTTCGGCAGGCTTGCTTTAGAGTGGCTCGCCAAGCCACTAAGGCTAGAGGAGGAGGTGTTGACGAAACTATAACAAGAGAGGGAGGGAATTTTAAGACTTGGAAATGAGTTGTGGATGAAGAACTCTTCATCTAAAGGGGGTATTTATAGGTCAAGCATCACAACCAACGGCCAAGATGACGCCAAGTGCAAGGCAAGTGTAGGTGAGGATTTAGGCAAGTGTCCACTCTATCTACTACATCAAAATATCCTACCAACTCCTTGACAAAAACCAACCCAATCGCCACCCTTTACCGCCTAACGCCCCCAATGAGAGGTGACAAGTGCCGCCTCTCGCTGGTCCAAAATGTTTCGCCTCTAAAAATCCGCAAAAATTAGAAATGACATAGCCGTAATTTATCCTACGTGAGTTGTGTAAAACGCTTCGCCGAAAAACGACTCTAATCGGTGTCAGGCACAAAGTGAAATTCGCCTACATACATTAAGCTTCAACTTTTCTACGTACATCCCTACGTACATACTATGGAAATACGGGGTATAACATTCTCCCCTCCTTAGAAACATTCATCCCGAATGTTCCTTCTAAGTCTCAAAACAAACAGGCACCAATATAGTCCTCACTGCTATACTTACGAAAACAACCATGCCACACCGCCACTAACACCCGCAAAAACTTACATCCAATTCCGCGATAATCACCTCTATCATCACAAAAGTTCCTCCGGGTCTAAAAGATACTTCCCATCGCACCTACTCTTTACAAACGAAATGATCACATCTATGTCCTTACACATCTCGCTCTTCCTTACTCGTCGCATCTTCTCGCAGACACTCAACTCTTTCTCATAACTTACCATGTTTCTGGTACTGCTTCCCACTGACTCTGAGCTGCCAATAACCTCTTCTTGATAAGCTCCACCCTATCCACGCACTGCTGAACAAGTACGAACCAACTATCTGCACCTTGCTTACATCGAATCAATCGATCGGCAATCTTACACTAGCGCTTATAAAAAGGCTCCAAACGCGACATCCGAATATCAAACGTAGCTATATAATACATACTCAACAAGAGGCTAAGAGTCCTTACAGCACCCCAAATCCAACCACTTGCCCGAGGTGAACGCGACACCGAGATTCACCTCGAGTTCCTAACCTTGCCTCGTAACTCTTCCGTAAAAGAAACAATGAACTCGACTCCCCGTCAGCCATAAGGTGAAGGTAGGCACCCCGTGCAACCTTACAACCTTCCTGAAATAATCATCTCGCAACTTACTACCGAGTACACGGTTTGACTAAAAGATAAGACGGGTTGACCTCATCGGCCCGACTACTGGTCGAACGCATCCACGAACTCGTACGATGGTTAACTAAACTTGGGCCTAACACCCTCGTGACCCTAACACAAAGCGGGACCACCACAAACTGACCCCACCACCAAACAGGCCGCGGGTCGACCCGCCACATGGCCTCAACCCGACCCGGCAACGCGCAAAACACTAGCTCCCTGATCCGGAACAATCTTACTAATCATGTTACGAAAACCTAGCGGTCTTCTAAGCTCAACTACCCTCTTTCATTTCACATCACTCGTGATTCATCCCACAAAAATATCTCACGATACTATGCACCTCGATAAGGGTCAAACATGAAATAATTCTTTTACCAAAGATGGCCTCGCCTCTAAGGTCTCTACGTATAATATTCTAAGGCTCCCACTCTCTCTATCCCCCAATCTTACCCGGTTAACTAATCAAAAATTCTAATCACATAACACCATGCTAACCGAAAACAATACTTAAGATATTCGCTATACATATAAATCTCTAAAGGGTTAAGGATATACTCAGATCTACGCGCACTTCCCTAGGTCGTTTAATCAATCCCGCCGGGCGATACCGGGAAGCGTGATGAACTATCCATCGATCCCGGGCGTCGAGTCCCTACATCCCCGCCAACTCGTTGGACAATTTCGCAAATGGCCCCGCTGGCCGCAACATAACAAGTCGCCGCAGGCACGACACTCCCAAAATGACATCGACTACAACGCCACACCGAGACGGGGTGGCCTCCTCTCGCTAACACCCTTCCTCTCCGCACCACAATCCGCAATCGACCGGTAGGCCGAGTCTTCCTACTTGCATCCTTCCTCATAGAACATTCCTCGCCATATGGCTCGACGGCCGCAAGTAAAACAAGCACCGCAAAAAGACGACATTTCCGACGACGCCGCTACATCGCAACACCGAGGAAAATCAACTCGTAGAGGACACTGCATCGGGCGGAGGCGCATGTTCACTACGAGGCGGTTCGCCGAGAGTTACCAAATGATCTCGCCAATCGCCTCTTCTCACGATCTCGTTAATATGTCGATCTCTACATCTCTCACCACGCACATAATCCTCAACGCAAGCTCGCCTATTCTCGATCAAGAGCTACTTCTCACAACCCTTCTTTAGATAATCATCAATATTCTGGTATACCGTACATAAAATACTGGCCGCCAAGTCCTCGCTAGTAACAGGCCGCCTCCTTCCAATCCATATTTTCGCTTGCCGTGGAACCGGGCGTCCAGATGTCATGGCCGCAGAGGAATCGCCGCCGGCTAAACTCGCACGCGACGCCTCGTAACTCCTCGCACGTAAGCATCACCTCAGTGATGATTGGGCCTGCGCCTTCTAACTCTCTCAACTCCACTCGCAGCCTCCCTACCGCTTCGCTCTTCTCGGGCCCGAGTTGTTCGGCGCGAGGCATCACTGGTAAAGGAAAGGAATACGTTAGAGGGTCCAACTTATAACACAGCTCTAAAGCACGATCTCAGAGTGAGAAGAATGGAAACCAATCCTAAATATCCTATAGCCTCCTGATTATTGGTGGTGCACAACACACCGATAATCAAGACTTACTAGATACGGCTCAGACACTTTCCGAGGATTAATCGCTCGATACCACTTTTGTCACGACTGCCCGGCCCGTGGATCGTGCCTTACCCGAACCCAAGTAGTCATACATCGAGAAATCAGCGAATATAAAACAACCAAGATATGAAACAAGATAAATAAGACACAGCTGGGAAAAGTTGCCTTTCGCATATATGTATATAAATACCCCAAAATGAATAGTTACATCCCAACCTTACAACAGTCTACATGCACTCTAAGAGTTTAAATAACAATGGCGGACAGGCCCCGCCATACCCCGAATGCAAATATCTACAACGACAGGGACCATACTAAATGGTAAGCCTCCGAGAAACGGAGCTTTTCCAACGCAGTAAACGGTGATCCTAAGAACGGATCAACAAGAGGAGTACCTTTACTCGCAGATGAACGCACTTCTCGGCGAGGTCAAGACAACAGTACTAAGTATGTGAAATCAAAATATCAGAAATGAAATCATAGTAGTCTATATAAAGCAGAGACATGTATGATAACCAAAACTACAGCTCACAATAAATAAGCAAATATGTCAAGTCGTGGACTCACGCCTCAAAGTCATCACTCAAATGTAGCAACGGGTCTCACGCCCACAACATCAATCATGCGCCGTGGAATACCTTCCTCACCGCTAGCCTATGATATAAAAACACCAAGGAATATACATGAACACTGTGTCCTACCTATGTCATCATAAAACCGCACGGTAAGTACGAAGGCATAGCCGACTACTAAAACCTACGCGATAAACAAGGTCAGAATCAGATTACGAGATCTGTCTGCATCACATGATCAAAGCCGCCACTCTCTCGCAAAGATCTAATGCGCGCGCTTAGCCTCGAACTTCCCAGAGCCCGCACGGGCCACTCCAATGGCCCGCATGAGGTATTCCCCGCATCGAGGGTAGCTACTCCCTGCAGCCGCCCCGACTCGCCGTCCGCACGGCCACAAAGACCGCATGACCACAAGCGGCCGTGATACTAACTCGGAACTCCCGCAGCTCCGCATAGGCCATGCTGCACTGCATAAGGTATTCTCGAATCATAGGTCACACAGACTACCGAGTCTACCTCGCATTGGAGGCAAATTTAACCCCTAATCACGAGTGATATAATACTAACATAACAGCTTATCGTTAAACAACCTAAGCACAACAAGTGGAAAACCCTTTACAAACATCACAAGATACTAACTCACCGCCACACCCGACTGCCCGTGGATCGTGCCTTACCCTGCACCCTAGTGACACAACATCGAGAAAATCGGAAAATAAAACTTTAAACATGAAATGAGACATGATAATAAAACAGTCAACCAAACTGCTACCTTCCAATGATATACATATTACAACTTTTTCAAAACGAGCTTTAATCCCTTTTACAAAACCCCGCCCACACAAAGGCTGCACTTAAGATTTACAACAACTATGACGGATGGCCCCGCCATACCCCGAATGTACAAGAACCTACAACTCAGGAACACATACCAAAAGATAAGCCTCAAGGAACTGAGCTTCCCAATATGTCAAAGGTGATCCTAGAGCTGGATCGACAACCAATGTATTTCTACCGCAGATGAACGCAGCCTCGGGCGAGGTCAAGACAACAGTACTAAGTATGTGAAACAAGAAAAGATCAGAATGAAATCATAATAGTCTATATAAAGCAGAGACATGTATGATAAATCCGATGAAATACGTGACTTCGCCCATCTCGCGACTTGTAAAATCAGACGTGATACGCGACTCGCCATCTCGTGGGACCTTGTAATATCAAATGAAATACGCGACTCGCCATCTCGCGGACTCGTAATATCAAATGGAATACGTGTTTCGCCCATCTCGGGACTCGTATAGTCAAATGGAATACGTGCTCGCCATCTCATGGACCTTGCAGAATCGCTCATAACAAATCAACCGCCCTCCATCGAGAGACGCCAGAATACGTAAATACCACACTTGCACAACAAGTGGCTATCATCACAAGCATAGGCAAGTTTCACAACAACAAGCATAGACAAGTTTCACAACAACAAGCATAGGCAAGTTTCACACAACTCAAAATACTTTCATTTTACGCCAAAGTCCGGTTTTAACTCCTAAAGTACTACGACGTTAAATACCTTTTAAGAGATCCGCTTTTCACCTAAGTCACACAATACCCGTAGTATTAGAATGACCAACCCACATTCCTTTTCAAAAGTCAAGTAACAACATTCTTTCCTAAGTTCCCGCTTGCCTAGTTTCAATTACTTAAGCTTCTCATTTTCAAATGGTTTCATAGTTCATAAACTTAATCACTTGATTTCTTTTAGAACGATTGAGTAATATATATCTTACGCGAGAGTGGGTTATTCTCGTTTACAACATTCTTATTACAAAGGCATGATCTAGAAAATGTAATATCATTTTGTCTCATCTTAGTTTCTATGCATGGAGGTTTCTACCGTTTTAATACAAGACTTCATTTATTCAATACATTTTCCTTTTATTAACGCCGCAGTTGGTTTGTCGATACACATTCGATTTCCAAATCAAGAAACATTATCCCTTTAAATAAAACCAAGTACTCATTACTCACGAATGAGGTTTCACATAAACATCCACATTAAAACAAATAAGTTAAGTCTCTTATCTTATAAGATCAAGTCTCTTAACTTCTAACATCAAGAAACCATTTTCTTTACCTCTCTTAAGACATTATACCTAACTCCCATAAAGCTAGTATAATTCTTTTTAAAACCTTTAAAACTAAGTGTTACTTCCCTTCAAAACGATTTATAAATCTTTGAAATACATCAAGTTCTTTATTATAACAAGCCGCTTATAATTCACATCGCTACCTTTTAAAACCACAAAGTATTTTCTTACCTACATAAAGCTGTTATAACCAATCTTCCCATAAAGCCGTTATAACACTTTATGTTTCAAACTAATCAAATACATTAAACACATGTACGCTCACCGCACTACATAGTTACACACATATCATGCTAGAAGAGATAGGAAGAGGTTCACATACCTCGCGACGATTATCGATAATAAGCAAAAGCTCCAAGTACTATAACTCATAAATTCTTTCCACTCCTCGAGTAGAATACGCTACTCTTAGTACTTTCACCTATAAAGGCCACAAACGCTCATTAAATCTTAAACACAAGTTTTCATCTTTCTACGTAAAATTCGCAAAGACTTCCCCGCAATAAGTAATCTCTCTCTATCGAGGCCGCTACCAAGCCAACCAGTGGGGTTTGCACGCCTAACCGGACGTACAATTCTACTTCACAAGAATGCTACACAAGTTCATCAGAATACCCCATGTGATTACAGCTTCGCTTCTCATTTAAATTCAGCTTAAGTCGCAAGACATTGCCGTAAGTATTATTCAGCTTAAGTCAGCATTGCACGCACAATTATAACGCTCAGTTCTATATATAGTATACTTCAACTATATATTCCTACAACATGTAATTTCCAATTACAATAGAAGGTCATGAGTGTTTACCTCGATAAGCCCAAAATTATCCGAGATAAAAGTCGATCCCGAGCAAGGTTTAGCTCCTACTCCGCGGCGCTCCAAAATGCTCCAAGAAACCCTTAGAAGTGTCTACACAACTTCTACTTAATACTTCAACTACGGGTGAAGATTTTTCCTGTGGTTTCGCTTTTAGTGACCGAGGAAAGTATAATGGTATTTTCTGGCTTGTATAAGTGTAACCTGGGAATACTACAAGGTATTTGGGCCAAGGTATTTGGACATAATAACAATACTAGAGAGTATTTCTATACCACAACAAGGGGTATTTATACGAGACAACTAGGCTAGTGGGTACCCTCTGCTAGTGGCACCACAAAGGGAGTGGGAAGCTCGCCAAGCTCTCAAAGGGGAGGACTTTGGACAATTTCAAGACAAGAGGAGGGAGTATTTGAGACTTAGATAGATTGCTCAATTTTTGACGAAGAAAGTTCATCAACTAGAGGGGTATTTATAGGTCATGAAGGCCAACCAATGGCCAAGACGAAGACAAGTGTGGTGCAAGTGTAGGGCTAGATTTCCACCACGTGTACCTTATCCATCTACCACACCAACTTGCACAAATATCCTACCTACCACATGCCCCCTTTCGCCAAGCTTTACCGCCACCACTTCCAATGCGAGGTGACACTTGTCACCCTCCCGCTGGTCCAAAATGTTTCGCCTCTAAAAATCCGCAAAAATTAGAAATGACATAGCCGAATTTTCCTACGAAAGTCGTGGAAACGCTTTCATTTAAAAACGACTCCAACGGGTGTCAGGTACAAATTTCGAAACTAGCCAACCTTTAGGCTTAAATTATTATACGACGCCCTCACGCATACATACTGGAAATACGGGTATAACATTCTCCTCCTTAGAAACATTCGTCCCGAATGTTCCTTCTCAAACAGATAACGGCAGTTCCTTCAACAAGTTGTCAAAGCCACACCGCCACGTAATAACACACGCTCTCTTCCTTCTTACTCGCCGTGCCCTCCTAACACTTGAACTCTTCTAGTATAATGCATCATACTTCACCATCGCTTAGTTCCAAAACTTTGGAGTCACTACCTCCAACTTGGTCATCTTACTAACCGCAATCTCTCGAGGCCATTCCCGCCTTTACGATCCGCCTGGCCGAACATAAACACGAAATCATACGACGGTCATCTAAACTGGGCCTAGCACTCGTGACCCTACCACCGCGACCACCCAGAGCTGACCCTATTTTGAAACCGCCGCGGTTGGCCCTCAACATGGCCCCAACCCGATCCACTTACGCATCACGCCTTGTTCCCGATCCGAACAATCTTATTTAAACAGTCGCGAAAGCTACCACTTCCATTTCACACTTCCTGTGACTTACCCTTTCACTAACCAGGTTTCTAAATCACTTTTAGCACACACTATCCAAACATAACACTAAAAACATCAACAACATCAATACATACAAAACTCTGAGGGTTAGGGATATACCGAATCTACCGCCTCTCTCTAATCATAGTTCACGCAGGCGCATAGTCGTAGGCGCGGCGAACTCCGCCACCGATCCTAGGCCGAGTCATTCTGCTTGCATCCTTCCTACTAGATGGACATGCCACATGGCCCCTCGACGGCCGCAGAAAACAAGCACCGTGAAAAGACGACATTCTCGATGACGCTTGCCACATCGCACACCGAGGAAAACTCAACCCGATCAAGGGTTAACCTATGTATATCCGTGAACTAAGCCTCGAGCTCACAGCCCCCGAATACCGAACGCCCCGACGATCGTGAGGACCACTCATCGGCGGAGGTACATCACTAGCTCGGGCCGAGGCGGTCCGCCTTGAAAGCTACCAAAGCGACCTCGCCGCTCGCCTCTTCGCCGATCTCTGGCCATTCCGCCGACTCTCCGCGCCTCACATCCTAGTGCATGAGCTCGCACGCGGCAATGTCCATGCTCGGCCGGCGGCTACACCCAACAAGCCTCGCTAAGTACTCATCCAGCCCGCGACGTAGCGTGTACTGGCCCTCTCCATATCGCTACTAACGCGGACGATCGCCAATGAGTCGAACTCCATATTGTACTCCCAACAGCACGCCCGCTCGCCAGAACACCAAAAATTTGTTCGCCCGAGCCCTCTCATCTCGCGAGGCAAGAAATGTGCAAGAAATGCCTCGAGAACTCGCCCCAAATCGCTGGGAGCGCATGCTCACCTCGACGCTTCCCACGAATCAAACCACCGATCGCAGATCGCTGCACCGACGCGAACCGGCGTCACCGACTCGGTCTCCAAGCCTTGATCACTCTTACGATCCGTCAGAATCGCTTGATGAACTCCCGTGGATCATCCTCGTGCCTCACCCATAGAACTCGCGGGTCGCACTCGTAAAGTCCCGTAGCCTCAAACTATTCGCCGGGGTGAACTACGGTGCTATCGGGATGGAACTGCCGATCCAACCTATCCTCATATCTGCCACGACTCGCCAAGAATCGCCATCTCCTTGTACTTATCTCATCCGCTTCCAGCCGCGGATCGAGGCTCGTGTATCGGTCTCAGCAGCCATCGCCGCGCTAATCACGGGCGGCGCCACGAAACCCGGGCCGTTAAGAAGCACTGCTCGCATCGACCGCTCGCGCTTCAGATTTCTCCTCAGATTCCACTAGCGCCTCTCGCTTTGCCTGCTCGTCTGGTTGCCTTTTACGCGAGGCATAATCGTAAAAATGAAATACGCCGAGGGTACAACTTATCACACGGCCTAAGGCACGATCTCGTAATGAGAAGAAATGGAAACCAATCCTAAATGTCCTATAGCCTGACATAGATGTGGTGCACAACACACCGAGCAAGCAAGACTCTACTAGACACGGTTCAGACACTTTCCGAGGATTAATCGCTCGATACTCACTATGTCACACCCCGAATCGCCCGCGGATCGTGCCTTACCCTGCACCCTAGTGACACAACATCGAGAAAATCAGCGAAAATAAAACTTTAAACATGAAATGAGACATGATAATAAAACAGTCAACCAAACGGCTATCTTCCAATGATATACATATTACAACTTTTTTCAAAACGAAGCTTTAATCCTTTACAAAACCCCGCCCACACAAAGGCTGCACTTAAGATTTACAACAACTATGACGACAGTGGCCTCGCCATACCTCGAATGTACAAGAACCTACAACTCAGGGAACACATACCAAAAGATAAGCCTCCGAAGGAACGGAGCTTCCCAATATGCTGAAAGGTGATCCTAGAGCGGGGATCGACAGCCAATGTACTTCTACCATGCAGATGAACGCACTCAAGGAGGTCAAGATAACAGTACCAAGTATGTGAAACAAGAAAAGATCAGAAATGAAATCATAATAGTCTATATAAAGCAGAGACATGTATGATAACCAGATGAAATACGTGACTCGCCCATCTCGACTTGTAAAATCGATGTGATACGCGACTTCGCCCATCTCGTGGGACTCTGTAATATCAAATGAAATACGTGACTCGCCATCTCGCGACTCGTGTAATATCAAATGGAATACGCGCCGCCCATCTCGGACTCGTGTATAGTCAAATGGAATACGTGCCCCGCCATCTCGTGGACTCTGTAGAATCGCTCATAATAAATCAACCGCCTCCATCGAGACGCGTAATACGTAAATACCACACTTGCACAACAAGGGCTATCATCACAAGCATAGGCAAGTTTCACAACAACAAGCATAGACAAGTTTCACAACAACAAGCATAGGCAAGTTTCACACAACTCAAAATACTTTCATTTTATGCCAAAGTCCGGGTTTTAACCCTAAAGTACTACGTACGTTAAATACCTTTTAAGAGATCCGCTTTCTTTCACCTAAGTCACACACAATACCCGTAGTATTAGAATGACCAACCCACATTCCTTTTCAAAAGTCAAGTAACAACATTCTTTTCCTAAGTTCCCGTTTGCCTAGTTTCAATTACTTAAGCTTCTCATTTTCAAATGGTTTCATAGTTCATAAACTTAATCACTTGATTTCTTTTAGAACGATTGAGTAATATATATCTTACGTGAGAGTGGGTTATTCGTTTACAACATTCTTATTACAAAGAAACATGATCTAGAAAATGTAATATCATTTTGTCTCATCTTAGTTTCTATGCAGATGGAGGTTTCTACTGGTTTTAATACAAGACTTCATTTATTCAATACATTTTCCTTTTATTAACGCTGCAGTGGTTTGTCGATACACATTCTGATTTCCGAAATCAGTAACACATTATCCCTTTAAATAAAACCAAGTACTCATTACTCACGAATGAGGTTTCACATAAACATCCACATTAAAACAAATAAGTTAAGTCTCTTATCTTATAAGATCAAGTCTCTTAACTTCTAACATCAGTAAACCATTTTCTTTACCTCTCTTAAGACATTATACCTAACTCCCCATAAAGCTAGTATAATTCTTTTTAAAACCTTTAAAACCAAGTGTTACTCTCCCTTCAAAACGATTTATAAATCTTTTGAAATACATCAAGTTCTTTATTATAACAAGCCAGTTATAATTCACATCAGTTACCTTTTAAAACCACAAAGTATTTTCTTACCTACATAAAGCTGTTATAACCAATCTTCCCATAAAGCCGCTATAACACTTTATGTTTCAAACTAATCAAATACATTAAACACATGTACGCTCACTGCATTACATAGTTACACACATATCATGCTAGAAGAGATAGGAAGAGGTTCACATACCTCGCGACGATTATCGACAATAAGCAAAAAGCTCCAAGTACTATAACCTTGCTAGCCCTTTCCACTCCTCGAGTAGAATACGCTACTCTTAGTACTTTCACCTATAAAGGCCACAAACGGCTATTAAATCTTAAACACAAGTTTTCATCTTTCTACGTAAAAATTCGCAAAGACTTCCGCAATAAATAATCTCCTCCTCTATCGAGGCCGCTACCAAGCCAACTGTGGGGTTTGCACGCCTAACCGACGTACAATTCTACTTCACGAATGCTACACAAGTCTATCTGAATACGCCCCATGTGATTACGTCGCTTCTCTCATTTAAATTCAGCTTAAGTCGCAAGACATCGCTGTAAGTATTATTCGTGCTTAAGTCAAAAGACATTGCCGCACAATTATAACGCTCAGTTCTATATATAGTATACTTCAACTATATATTCCTACAACATGTAATTTCCAATTACAATAGAAGGTCATGAGTGTTTACCTCGATAAGCCCAAAATTATCCGAGATAAAAGTCGATCCCGAGCAAGGTTTAGCTCCTACTCCGTGCGCTCCAAAATGCTCCAAGAAACCCTTAGAAGTGTCTACACAACTTCTACTTAATACTTCAACTACGGTGAAGATTTTTCCTAGGGTTTCGTTTTAGTGATCGAGGGAAAGTATAATGGTATTTTCTGGGCTTGTATATGTAACTCGGGAATACTACAAGGTATTCGGGCCAAGGTATTTGGACATAATAACAATACTAGGAGAGTATTTCTATACCACAACAAGGGGTATTTATACGAGACAACTAGGCTAGTGGGTACCTCTGGCTAGTGGCACCACAAAGGAGGGGAAGCTCTCGCCAAGCTCTCAAAGGGGGAGGACTTTTGGACGATTTCAAGACAAGAGGGAGGAGTATTTGAGACTTAGATAGATTGCTCAATTTTGATGAAGAAAGTTCATCAACTGTAGGGTATTTATAGGTCAAGTGAAGGCCAACCAACGGCCAAGATGAAGACAAGTGTGGTGCAAGTGTAGGCTAGATTTCCACCATGTGTACCTTATCCATCTACCACACCAACTTGCACAAATATCCTACCTACCACATGCCCCCTTTCGCCAAGCTTTACCGCCCACCACTTCCAATGCGAGGTGACACTTGTCACCCTCCCGTTGGTCCAAAATGTTTCGCCTCTAAAAATCCGCAAAAATTAGAAATGACATAGCCGAATTTTCCCTACGAAAGTCGTGGAAACGCTTCGCGAAAAACGACCCAATCGGGTGTTGTGTACAAATTTCAAACTAGCCAACCTTTAGGCTTAAATTATTATACGCACGCCTCACGCATATACCGAAATACGGTATAACACTCACGTAGCATCCTAACATGTTTACTTATCAAGTCAACAAGAAAGTATTACAAGACTATCACAAATCAATACAATCAAGTAATTCACACAAGGTACTTTCTACATTATGTTAACAAGTTCGGGTTTTTAGCCCCAAAGTACTTCATGTATTACTCTTTTAAAAGATCTGCTTTTTCACAAAGGTCACACAATACCGTAGTATAAAAATAGAGTGATTATCAAAACACTTATCTTTGTAAAATCAAGTAACAACATTCTTTTCCCAACGTTCAAGTTTGCCTACTTTCAATTACTCAAGTTTCTCATTTTCGAAAGGTTTCGTAGTTCATAGTTTTAATCCTTTAAAACAATTTGAGAAACATATACCTTATGTGAGTAGGTTATTATTGTTCATAACAATCTTATTACAAGCAGCCATGATCTAGGAAATGTAATATCATTTTGTCTCATCTTAGCTCCTATGCAGATGGAAGTTTCATCGGTTTTAATAATACTTTATTAGTCAAAACATTTCTTTATTAGCACAGTGGTTTGTTCGACATTCATTCCGACGCAGAAACATCATTCCTTTTGAAAACCAAAATACTCATTACTCACGAATGAGGTTTCACACTTTTAACAAAATTCACATTTAGTATAATTAAGTCAAGTCTCTTATTTTCTTAAATCAATAAATCATTCTTTTTATCACTCTTAAGCCGTTATACCTAACTTTCCATAAAGCTAGTATAACTCTTAAGCTTTTAAAACCAAGTGTTACTCTTCTTTCAAAAAGGTTTCTTAATTCTTTTGAACTATTTCAGATTCTTTTTATTCAGGCTTAAGTCAAAAGACATTGCCGTAATTATCTTAAACATGTCCTGGAGTTACGGGGTGTAACAGGCAATGTCTTCGGACTTAAGCCTGAATGTACGTAAGGAACTCAAGACTTGAATGTATGAATTGAGGATTATGGAATGTATTTTCATCATGGAAATTTATTTTACGGAATTGGTCGTGTGGGGCCCACCCGAGGAATTTTACGCTTTGCCATGACCCACGAGGGTTACGGAATTTTATGGACGAATGGGAGGGCGACACGTGGCACCCTCCCACATGGCTTGGTCGAATTAATGCAAGGGAAAAAGGGTCATTTGACCATGGTAAAGATGAGAAAGTCTTGCTAATTATAGAGCTTGATATCGTTGACTTGTCAAAGTGGCCATACGGGCTTCGATCCTAGTGAAAATCATCTTAGCCACCCATTTGTATAAGTCTTGACCCTCCATAGTGTTATACATGCATACGAGTAGCAATACTAGTTCAACACTTAGTCATATTTCAAGAAATATTAGAGAGCAAAGAGAGGGAGCTCACGTTCATGCTAAGTCCCACACAATTTTTTTAGTTTGTGATCCTTTATTCACAAGACTTAAACCCAAGGTCCCTAAGGGTATTGTAAGGATATCTCAATAGAAAGATTTAGAAAACGACGTTCACGTTAGTCGCAAGGCGAAAACCTAGGAGCTCTTCAACTTTGAAGTTGGAAATAGAAGAGGAGTTTTTCACAAGCTTCTAAGGGTTGCAAATAGCGGATTGAAACGCCAAGAAAAGGAGTTGAGTCGCTAAGGATCGACTTAGGGTTTTGGATCATTTTGAGCTTAAGGTAATAATTTCCGCCTCGCTATATTAATTCGAGATTTCATGTAGTAGTTAGAAATGATCACGTGGATTATATTATGAAGAATGATACGTGTTATGGAATATTTGGATGGAATGAAAGTTGTATGATTTAGCCTTTAAGATTGTAATTCAATTTAGTTACTAGTTTAGTCGCCGACGTTATCTAAAGAGTTGATTAAGGTGGTTATAATTGCTAAGTTGTTTATGAATAAATAACATGCTAGACCTAAGAACTTGGATTGAAAAGGAATTGGAAAGGTTGATAGGTTGTTGCACTTTTTGGCCGAATTGACATTTGTATAGTGGACTAGTTTAATGTATTTGCTGGGCGGAATTTTACACGCCCCGTTAAGGCGTGTAATCCCTTTGGTTAGCTGATTTGTTGGGCCTTAAATGTGGCGTGTTTGGTTATTGTATTCGGCCTTGAAAAAGGTGGCAAAGTATGTAGAAACAAAGGAAGTGATGTCCGATTTTCCGTAGAATTTAGTGACTTAGCACTTAGAATATTCTACGCTCGCTAGAGGTTAATGGACGATTATGGCCAATTTAGGTTGAAGTACCAAGTATAGCGATTCTACTCAAGGATGGAATAACTAGCAAGGTTGAAGTACTTTGGAGCTTTTTGCTACTTGTCGATAATCGCCGCGTATGTGAACCTCTTCCTTCCTTTGGCATGATTCTATGTATGAAATATACATGTAGTAGTATTTCATGATTCCGCCTACTCTTAGAAGTTAAGAGGTAGTTATGTTGATTTACTCTATGTAAAAGCTACGCCTAAGAAATCCTAAGTCCTTACCAAGTCTTACGGGGATGTTGGTAAGAGTCGTTAGAAGTATTCGAGTCGAGTTGACTTGGCTAATTTACCGCACGAACGAGAATAAGTATCAACAAGCCATTGCAGTTAATAAAGGAAAATGTAATGACAATTAATTATGTTAAAACAAGTAGAATTCTCCATCCGCATAGAAGCTAAGATAAGACAAAATTGTATTACATTTTCTAGATCATGGCTACTTGAATAAGATCGTTATAAATAAGTATAACTTATTCACAACGCACCAAAGTATATGTTACTTAATTTAAAAGAGTTTACGATGAAGTTTTTAAGACTTTGAAACTTGTTTTCTTAAAAGTTAAGAGACTTGAAGTATTTTGAAAGCTATGTGATTTGATTTGAAAGTATAAGTCTCTTGGTTATAAAAAGAATGAATTAGTTTAAGGCATAAAGTTAGTATGACGACTTTATGGAAAGTTGGTTATAATAACTTTATGGGAGGTTAAGAGAATGGTTTTCTTCAGTAACATAAACAAGAAATGATTTGAAATAAAGAAGTGGCAAATTGTTTTAAAGGTACTAATTGCTTAAGGTCTTTAAGAAAGAAGTCACTTGATTTGTGTTCGCATTTGTATTTCTAAAAGGTATTGTGACTTGTCCCAAAGGTAGAGATGACTTGATACTACTTGTTAGTATCCGGGAAGTTTTATTTGAAAAGAGTCTTTCTAAAGGAGTAGAGGTGCGAGTACGTCGGGTTAAATTCCGGTTTTATATGACATTATCGACCCGTAGACGGGCGGGCAAGATACCTTTACGCGCACTATATGACATTATCGACCCGTATACGGGTCGCAAGATACCTTTACGCGCACTATATGACATTATCGACCCGCAGACGGGCCGGCAAGATACCCACGCGCACTATATGACATTATCGACCCGCAGACGGGCCGGCAAAGATACCCACGCGCACTATATGACATTATCGACTCCGCAGACGGGCCGCAGATACCTTTACGCGCACTATATGACATTATCACCCGCAGACGGGCCGGCAAGATACCTTTACGCGTACTATATGACATTATCGCACCCGCAGACGGGCTTGACAAGATACCTTACGCGCACTATATGACATTATCGACCCAGACGGGCCGGCAAAGATAGCTTGGGCGTAATATGTGACTTTATCGCGCCCGCTTGGGCGGCAAGATAGCGCCCCTCCGTAAAGAGTCGGATTAGGTTATGAAAGATAAGTAAGTTGGATGGTAATAAACTTAATGACTTCTCCTAAGTATGTACGTAAGATATGGCTATAACTCTTAATGGAATGGAAAAGATAATGATATGCAGTTAAGTTCATAAGTGGTAATGACACGGCAGATCCGTATGTACTTTTATACTTGCTCATATTCTTTGTACGCTTATGATTTGTTTCATCAGATTTATTTGCTCCATATTCGGTACTGTTGCATCGACTTCTTCGGGGCCGCTCACGTCCGCAGTTTAGGTACACGCTATGGATCCGCGAGCTTAGGATCCCGGTTCAAAGATTTCGAGATGGCTCCAATGTTCCGAGTTGTCATGGCTATGTATATTCAGTGGCGCATGGGCCTTGTCCCGCCATAGTAGGTGTTCAAATCTTAGAGTCTGTATTCACGTGGGTCGGATCGTTAGAATTGTAATTACATTTTGGATAGTGTAAGCCCTTTTTGGGCGAGTTTTATTACGCAATTTTATCGACTTTTCCTTGGTTTTAAGAAGAAAAAATGTGTTACTTATTTTCCGCAGCAGCTTTATTATGTTGTATGTTTTAAGGGTTCCTGTGTAGGTACTATCGCGCCCGGTCGGTCGTGACAAAAGTGGTATCGAGCGCTTAGTCCTCGGAAAGTGTCTACGCACCGTGTCTAGTAGAGTCTTGATTATCACGGTTGTGCACCACATCTATAATCGTGAGGCTGACATTTAGGATTGGTTTCCATTCTTCTCACCAGATCGCGACAGAGTGCGGTCGCTGTGGTCGCCTCTCCCAACGAAGTTATGCTGATCGCAGCCTACGAAAGCGCAGCGACCCGGAAGGATTATACTGGATTGCGTATCAAAGTTGGTAATGATTATAGTATAGTTGGTATTGTGACCTACATCTATACGCGAGTTATGTACGAGGGTCGACGCTGTTGCCTAGAATGATTTTAGATTACCAAGAGTTGGTAAAGACTAATTAGATACGGAAGGTATAACGCTTAATGAATTCTCGCGTGGTCTTGTGTTTTATTTTGAGATAATTGGGAAAGGATGAGTCATTCGATAGTGGTAGTGAACTCTTAAGAAGCCATGTTAAGGAACTTAATGGAATACCATGTTAATATATTAAGCTACGTGGTAAAGCTTAAGAGAATTGTACCTGGATGAGGTCCGATAGAGTAAGTAATGGTCGCCAGGATCGAGACAGCATGGTTATGGTATTACGAGAAGTTTTTGTACCTTCACGGACTGTAAGGTAGGCTTGGAGCATGGAAATCGCATGAGCCTAAGAATATTGATAATCGCCGAGACCTTAGATTTATAAGGCTCTCGCCATAAGATTTTAAGTCGCCAAGAATAAGAGTTGTGCGACGCTGGACGGGGCGAGGACCCATTGGTCGCCCATAGCCCGGAATAGAGTGGGATCGGTTGGTAGTAGTTCCGCCACGTGATGGTCACGAGGTGCAAGGCCCAAGTCTAGTTAATTGTTTCAGTTCGTGGACGCTGCTCCACCGAACCAAGTTGGAAAGCCGAAAATGGCCTTATATTGTTTTATGAGTGACCCCAAAGATTAGAGGCCAAAATCGGTATGGAAGTTATGTATGTATGCTAGTAAGAGTTGGAAGCACGGGAAGAAGTAGAGCCTGAATCCATTAGAACCTGAGGTAACTACACCCGTGTGTGTGGGGTGGTAAATGAGCTGAATATGAGGTTTTCCGGTGATGATACAATGCCGACCTAGAGACCTAGTAGAGAGGATTATGACCGACTTTGAGGTCATTATGAGTATGGGCTAGTTGGCTTCGCGAGTGCCAAGGTCGACGCCTTAGTATAAGTTGTTATATGGCCGGTGGCATATGTCATGTGAAGGAGACTATGTCGCCATCTATTTAGATCGACTCAAAGAACATTCGGGGACTAATGTTTCTGGGGAAGAATGTTACACCGTAACTCCGTGACATGTTTAAGAGAATGTACGTAAGGAACTCAAGACTTGAAATTAGTACGAAAGAAAGAATTGTTTTTCCGACGAAAATCTTCCGAACGCTTCTGAAAGGGAAAATGTTCGCTGAGGAGAATTGATTCTCAAAATGCATGAATTGATGACATGGAATGTATTTTCATCATGGAAATTTATTTTACGGATTTGGTCGCGCTGGGCCCACCCGAGGAATTTTACGCTTTGCTGGGACCACGCAGGTTACTAATTTTATGGACGAATGAGAGGCGACACGTGGCACCCTCCCACATGGCTTGGTCGAATTAACGCAAGGGAAAAAGGGTCATTTGACCACGGTAAAGACGAGAAAGTCTCGCTAATTATGTAGCTTGATATTGTTGACTCAAAGGGCCATACGGGCTTCGATCCTAGTGAAAATCATCTTAGCCACCCATTTGTTTAAGTCTTGACCCTCCATAGTGTTATAAATGCATACTAGTAGCAAGACTAGTTCCACACTTAGTCATATTTCAAGAAATATTAGAGAGCAAAGAGAGGAGCTCACTGTTCATGCTAAGTCCCACACAATTTTTTAGTTCAGGATCCTTTATTCACAAGCACTTAAACCCAAGGTCCCTAAGGGTATTGTAAGGATATCTCAATAGAAAGATTTCAGAAAACGACGTTCACGTTAGTCGCAGCTAAAACCCAGGAGCTCTTCAACTTTGAAGTTGGAAATAGAAGAGAGTTTTTCACAAGCTTCTGGGTTGCAAATAATGGATTGAAACGCCAAGAAAAGGAGTTGGAGTTGCTAAGGATCGACTTAGGTTTTGGATCATTTTGAGCTTAAGAAGGTAATAATTTCCGCCTTGCTATATTAATTCGAGATTTCACGTAGAGTTAGAAATGATCACGTGGATTATATTACGTAAGAATGATACGTGTTATGGAATATTTGGATGGAATCCAAAGTTGTATGATTTAGCCTTTAAGATTGTAATTCAATTTAGTTACTAGTTTAGTCGTCGCATGTTATCTAAAAGAGTTGATTAAGCGGTTATAATCGCTAAGTTGTTTATGAATAAATAACATGCTAGACCTAAGAACTTGGATTGAAAAGGAATTGGAAAAGGTTGATAGTTGTTGCACTTTTTCGCCGAATTGACATTTGTATTGTGACTAGTTTAATGTATTTGGTGGGCGGAATTTTACACGCCATTGTTAAGGCGGTAATCCCCTTTGGTTAGCTGATTTGTCGGGCCTTAAATGGCGTGTTTGGTTATTGTATTCGGCCTTGAAAAAGCGTGGCAAAGTATGTAGAAACAAGAAGTGATGTCCGATTTTCCGTGAGAATTTAGTGACTTAGCACTTAGAATATTCTAATGCTCAAGCTGTGAGGTTAATGGACGATATGGTCAATTTAGGTCAAGTACCAAGTATAGCGTATTCTACTCAAGGATGGAATAACCAGCGCGTTGAAGTACTTTGGAGCTTTTTGCTACTTGTCGATAATCGTCGCGGCGCATGTGAACCTCTTCCTTCCTTTGGCATGATTCTATGTATGAAATATACATGTAGTAGTATTTCATGATTCCGTCTACCTTGAAGTTAAGAGGTAGTTACGTTGATTTACTCTATGTAAAAGCTACGCCTAAGAATCCTAAGTCCTTTACCAAGTCTTATGGGGCTGTTGGTAAGAGTCGTTAGAAGTATTCGGAGTCGAGTTGACTTGGCTAATTTACTACATCTTAATGAGAATAAGTATCGAACAAGCCATCAGTGTAACTAATAAAGGAAAATGTAACGACAATTAATTATGTTAAAACAAGTAGAATTCTCCATCCGCATGCTAAGATAAGACAAAATTGTATTACATTTTCTAGATCATGGCTACTTGAATAAGATCGTTATAAATAAGTATAACTTATTCACAACGCACTGCAAAGTATATGTTACTTAATTTAAAAGAGTTTATTAATGTAAGTTTTTAAGACTTTGAAACTTGTTTTCTTAAAAGTTAAGAGACTTGAAGTATTTTGAAAGCTATGTGATTTGATTTGAAAGTATAAGTCTCTTGGTTATAAAAAGAATGAATTAGTTTAAGGCATAAAGTTAGTATGACGACTTTATGGAAAGTCAAGTTATAATAACTTTACGGGAGGTTAAGAGAATGGTTTTCTTCAAGAACATAAACAAGAAATGATTTGAAATAAAGCAGGCAAATTGTTTTAAAGGTACCAATTGCTTAAGAGTCTTTAAGAAAGAAGTCACTTGATTTGTAGTGTAGATTTGTATTTCTAAAAGGTATTGTGATCATTCAAAGCGTAGAGATGACTTGATACTACAGCTGTTAGTATCCGGGAAGTTTTATTTGAAAGAGTCTTTCTAAAGGAGTAGAGGTGAGTACGTTGGGTTAAATTCCCTGGTTTTATATGACATTATCGACCCGTGAGACGGGCAGGCAAGATACCTTTACTGCCGACTATATGACATTATCGACCCGTGATACGGGCTGGCAAAGATACCTTTACTGCGCACTATATGACATTATCGACCCGAGACGGGCCGCAAAGATACCCACGCGCACTATATGACATTATCGACCCAAGACGGGCAGGCAAAGATACCCACGCGCACTATATGACATTATCGACCCGCAGACGGGCCAGCAAAGATACCTTTACGCGCACTATATGACATTATCGACCCGTAGGACGGGCCGGGATACCTTACGCGCACTATATGACATTATCGACCCGCAGACGGGCCCGCAAGATACCTTTACGCGCGCGACTATATGACATCGACCGAGACGGGCCGGCGAGATACCTTTACCGCGACTATATGACATTATCCACCCAGAGATGGGCCTGACAAAGATACCTTTACCGGCAGTAACTATATGACATTATCACCCAGACGGGCCGCAAGATAGCTTTAGGGCGCATATACGTGACTTTATCGCGCCCCGTAATGGGCAAGATAAAGGTCCCCCGTAAAGTTGCCTGACAAGGTTATGAAAGATAAGTGTTGGGATGGTAATAAACTTAATGACTTCTCCTAAGTATGTCACGTAAGATATGGCTATAACTCTTAATGGAATGGAAAAGATAATGATATGCAATTAAGTTCATAAGCGGTAATGATACTCAGATCCGCATGTACTTTTATACTTGCTGTCATTCTTTTATACAGCTTATGATTTGTTTTTGTACTTTATTTCTGCTCCATATTCGACTGTTATCTGACTTCTTCTCCCCCGCCAGGGGCCGCTCATGTCCGCAGTTTAGGTATTACGCTATGGATCCGCGAGCTTAGGATCCCGGTTAAGCATTTTGAGATGGCTCCAATGTTCCGGAGTTTGTCGGCTATGTATATTCGTGGCACGCGGGCCTTGTCCGCAGTAGGTGTTCAAATCTTGCAGGTCCGTATTCACGTAATGACCTGGTTAGGAATTGTAATTACATTTTTGGATAGTGTAAGCCCTTTTGGGTGAGTTTTATTACTTACACTTTATCGGCTTTGCCTTGGTTTTAAGAAGAAAAAACGTGTTACTTATTTTCCGGCAGTTTATTATGTCAGATGTTTTAAGGGCGGTGCCGGTAGGTACGATCGCGCCCGGTCGTCGTGACATTGCCGTAATTATTAATCGGTTAACACACGACGTCACCAGACTATATACATATTATTCTCTTTAAAATATCATGCTCAAGAGGATAGGAAGAATCACATACCTTCTCGGCGAAATCCACCGCCAAGTCAATATGTCGCGCAGAATCGACCTATAATAGTCAAATACGCCTATCAACGCTCAGACCAGATGCATAAAGCTCTAGCGTAGGGTTCTATATCCCACGGAAAGTTGGGCAGCACTTCCTACCCTATGAGCTACTCAAGCTCATCGAAAAACAAATTCTATGTAAGCTGATTTGATTATTCTTCTTTAAACCCTTCATCGTGATAATACCAATTCTATTCTTTAATATCCTTCTAAGTATAAATACTTATTCTTATACTTCTACAAAGATGTATTCTCTAATACAAAAGAGAGTTAGGATTATTTACCTCGGTAAGTTTCCAATAATATCCTAGATATAAGTCGATCCGAGCAAGGCTTAGCTCCCAAGTGCAATAACCGATAAATTTCAAGAATCTTTAGAAGTTCTACACCACTTCTACTTAAATACTATAAGGATTTGGGCTAGAGTATTGGCATTATAACAATACTGAAGACAACATTCTTACCAAGGGAGGGGGTAGTGTTTCGGCTAGTGGCTTCTTTATGTGGGGGCTTTCGCCAAGCCACTAAGGCTAGAGTAGGAGGTGTTGACGAAACTATAACAAGAGAGGAGGGAATTTTATGTCACGATCTAACCTTGCCCGTGACTGGTGCCTTACCCCGGGCACCCTAGTGATACAACATCAGAGAAAACCAGCTGAAATAAAACTTAAACAGCAAATAGACACGGATCAAGATGAAAGAAAGCAAAGCCAACCAAAATGGTCGCTTTCAACATTACATATATATATATAAACATTCAATGGGGCCATAATCCTACAACCTTTTGCCGCCACAACAAACAGGCACTTAAGATTTTTACAGCAACTATGGATGACAATCCCGCCATACCTCAATGCACAAGAACCACTGGACTGTGGTAACATACCAAAGATAAGCCTCCAAGGAACTGAGCTTCAATACGTTGAAATGGATCCTAAACGCGGATCGACATCCGATGCATTTACCGCAGCATGAACGCAGCTTCGAAGAGGTCGCATAACAGTACTAAGTATGTGAAATCAGAAAGTACTATAAATGAAATCATAAAGGCTATATAGCAGAGACATGTATGATAACCAAACTACGACACAACATATAAACAAATATATCAAGTCGTGACTCACGCCATCCAAATCACTGTGTCTGGAATTCCTTCCTCACCGCCATTTATGATATAACAACACCAAGGAGTACACCAACACCAAGTCCTACCGATGCCAAAGCCGCACCACTTGACCTCATCACTATCATCGACTGCGGTCGACACGTGGCAAGTCGCAATAACCTATACCCAATCCACTGCGCTTAACGTATGCGGCGGGCAAGTATGCTACACACCCAATCACAACCGTAAGTCACGATACTTCGCCGCGTCGACACGTGGTAAGTGCAACAACATGCACCAGATCCACTCGCGCCACGTAGTCGACGGGGCAAGTAAACAGCTACGACCCAATCACAACCGTAAGTCACGATTCGCCATAACAAAACGGTCACACGTCTACGTAATCCATCAACGGTGTAGACATGCCCATGTACCAATGCTAATGGAAGCATACCGTGGAATCTCCGTCCACGCTTTCTAAAGACGCCCAAGTAAGTTCTCAACGTCAACCACTCTCCATCGAGACGCGGTAATAGAAACACAATTCTTGCACAACAAAGACTATCTCAATAAGTATAGGCAAGTTACACAACAACAAGCATAGGCAAGTTACACAACAACAAGCATAGGCAAGTTACACAACAACAAGCATAGGCAAGTTATACATAACTCTAAGTACTTTCCTTTTATGTCAAAGTCCTGTTTTAACCCCAAAGTACTACGTGACGTTAAATTCCTTTTAAGAGATTCATTCCTTTATGAAAATCACCCGATACCCGTAGTATAAAATAAGAGTGACTTACATCTTTTAAGCAAACCAAAACAACTTCTTTTAAAGTCAAGTTTCCACATTAAAACCAATGATAAAACCCTTCTTTTTGTTTTCATAAAGTCGTTATAACCAACTTCCCATAAAGTCGTTATAACACTTTAAGTTTTAAACCATTTTAAGACAACATAATGCCTTTCTTTTCCTAAAGTTCCAGGGCTTGCCTAATTTCAATTACTCAAGTCTCTTTTAGAAAAGTTTCATGGCTTCAATGTCTTAATCTCTTTTAAAACAATTGAGTAACATATGCCATAAAGTAGTAGGTTATTCTATTCATAATCAATCTTATTAAGCAAACTGATCTAGGAAATGTAATATCATTTTGTCTCATCTAGCTTCATGCACGGAGGTTTCTACTGGTTTTAATATAATACTTCATTTATTCAATACATTTTCCTTTATTAACGCTGCAATGGTTTGTTTCGATACTTCATTCTGATTTCAAATCAGTAAAAACATTATTCCTTTTAAAACTAAGTACCTTATTATTACTCACGAATGAGGTTTCACACTTTTTAACAAACTTCATATCAATACAATTAAGCCAAGTTCTCTTATCTTTAAGATTAAGTCTCTTAACTTCTAAAATCAGTGAAACCATTCTTTTTAATCATTTTAAGACGTTATACCTAACTTCCCATAAAGCTAGTATAATCCTCTTATGTTTTCAAAACCAAGTATTACTTCTCTTCAAAATATGTTTCTTATTTCTTTGAAATAATACTTCAAGATTCTTTCTTATTCAGTGCTTAAGTCAAAAGACATTACCGTGCAATTACATTCGCTAACACACGACGCCTCACCGTGATTATACCTATATTCCTTTCAAAACATTTCAAGGTTCTTATTATTCGTGCTTAAGTCAAAAGAGACATTGCCGTATTAACTATATTCAGCTAGCACAATGTGACATCTACCATATAATATATACATATTATTCAGTTAAGTCAAAAGATATCATGCCACCCAGCACGCCCACTGTGACTATATGTGTATTCTTTTTAAAATACTTTAATGCTTCAAGAAAGTATAGGAAGAATCACATACCTCGCGATTTATTACTGACTATAAGCAAAACGCCCACGCTGGCCATAACCCATGGCCTTGTCCAATTTTCTCTAGTAAAGCACATGCTACTTCAGAAAACATTCAAATCCAATAAAGGTTATCGCCCATCGTGAATACACCCTAATGTAAGTACAATTTAACTCTACTTATATTCTTCCTCCTCATGATTTACCAACTTTTCTGTATTATCCTTCATTACGCTTCAATTCTCTTCATGAATTCATTCATTTCATTACTTTACGCATGTACTCCAATTACAATAAGGACAAAGAAAGATTTACTCCCCGACGAGCCTAAAATTATCCGAGTTTAAAGCCGCTCCCGAAGAACGCTTTAGCTCCTACTCCGAGTGTCTAATCCGCCTAAACAACCCTTAGAAGTCCTAACCAACTTCTACTCTCTAAATACTTCAACTATCAATGAAGATTTTCCTTAG